>JAOXNX010000035.1:526134-537858 GCA_028566075.1 Solidago caesia
TTTTGCCAACTTTAGGGGTAAAATTGATATTTTTTTACTTGGGGGATTGAAAGTGCAAAACGTGACAACTTGAGGGACGTAAAATGTAATTTACTCTCCTTTTTATTTATCAATTATCTAGGTGCGAGTCTTTAGTGTTAGATCAAATGACATCTTGATGGTGGGATAAAGCTCAGTGGTATCATAAGGTTCTCAGTTAGAATCTCACAAGGGGTTTTCCAATAATATTGGGTTTCCTCCTGAATTGATGACTTGGTATTGGAATAAGATCGGGTGGTACCCTTGATGGCGTGATGATACTCCAGTGATGATCCAAATTAGCCGTTAATTTTTTTTTTATGTCTAGGTGCGAAATCACTTGTTTGCCGACTCATACATAAAATCACTTATAAAAAAAAGACACTGATCTATTGGTTTAATGGTAAGTCACCCGAGTATTTCCTGTATACGGGGTTCAATCTTTGCTAAGTATAAGTTTAGCCCCTATTAGTTCTCGGTAATGTAGGGAAGCCTATGTGGTTTCTTCTTGGTTGCCAACTCAGATTCGTTATAACGAGATCTGATTAATACAAATCGAGAAGACCCTCACCTATGTTGAAGGGCCCGTCGACAAGAAGAATGATGTGCAATTGTAAAAAAAAAAAAAGACACTTACAAAAAGAGATTTCTCAAGCAACACACAAACGTCCAATATTTTTCAGTATTAATAGTTGTACAAAAGCATAAATAGACTAGTACAACATGAATCGATAGTCACACACTGAAACCAAAACACATCTCTCACACTTGCTTTCTCTGTCTCTCCATCAATCTATCAATCATGTCATCTGCACAACCATGGAGCATTATTATCATTTTTATGTATCTAACATTTTTAATACATAATGTAGTATTAGTAAATTCCATTTCAATATCTTCTTCTTCTTCTTCTGATGATGATGAAGTAATGAACTTGCCTGGTCAACCACCAGTCAACTTCAAACAATTTGCTGGCTATATAACTGTTGATAAAACCAAACAAAGATTCATGTTTTATTACTTTGTTGAAGCTGAAACCAACTCATCTTCTAAACCACTTGTTCTTTGGCTTAATGGAGGTATATATATAGATTTTATTTATTATTTCTTGGTACTTGTTGTCGGAAGTTTTTCTGGAAGCACTGTTTATTTTCTGCTCATGACGGGATTAAGTATCGTTGTTGTTTTAATTATAATAAACCTTATGTAATTTTTTTTGTGTGTGTGTGTGTGTGAATAATTGTAGGGCCTGGGTGTTCATCAGTTGGAGAAGGGGCATTTGTGGAACATGGGCCTTTTAAACCAAGTGGAAATGTTTTGTTGAAAAATGATTATAGTTGGAACAAAGGTATACATACAGTTATAGTTATTATAGTTATATAATACAGAATCTTTTATTTCTGATAGAATCTGTTATATCTGTTATGAGAATATGTTTTTTGCAATAAATGTTGGATTTAGGTTATTTATTGCAGAGCATTAAATGGTCAATGGGAAAGATTCATTTTTGTCATAAATCTTTCATACTGTAATGATTGTAAACATAAAAAATAAAAAATGTTGGTGTATAAATAAAAAAAAAATATCTGGTGTTACAAATAACTTTGTGTAATTAGATGTGTAAATGTTAATTGAAGATATAAAAGTTAAATAAATAGTTGTATGAATCTTTGACAAATTATGATTACAAAAGAAACTATGAAGTACTAAAATTGGAAAAAAGAAGACATTTTTAATGTCTTATGTATATAAAAAGGGAGGGGTACACAACAAATTTTTGTCGTACACAAGTATAAGCAGTTTAAGACGTAATGTATAACTGCGTTAAGTATATGATTGTATGGAAATGTTGCGTTGTGTACATATCGCTCCCCATAAGAAAAAGAGTGACTTTTTGTTATGGATGGTTTATCTGACACTCAAATGATCATATATAGATAGAACTCATAGAAGCAGAATATGTTTATCCCAGCATCAAAGTTGAATTATTAGTTTGGGCCACTACAATAAGATTATAATCAAATCAAAACCATATATCCAAACAGTCCCTTAGTTATAATACAGGAGCGGTTGTGCTTAATGTTTCTTGTGTATGCATTTTTTGGATGTGTTTGGTTACGGCTTACAGTTATAGGGACCACTGCTACGACTTTGTTAAAATGGAGAACAAAGAAATATTTGTATGTGCGTTTATGCGTGTATGTTTTTACATCATTTTGGTGTATGCATATGTATGTGATCATGCCTGTAGGTTTATGTTGAGTGACCTAGAAGATAGATGGCTATGGCCTGCAATACTTATGTTTTACCAATTTTCTAGTATTTTAGAGTTGCATTAATATGATCAATTTAAGCCAAAATTTGCAAACGGATATCTTATTGTGAATGGTGGATACGTAAATTTTCATGGGATGGTAGTGTCTTATTTATGATTGGCAACATTTCTGTGTTTCATGATCGCTGAAGTACACCTTGAAATTTTGATGATATAAGTTAACATGCTTTTCTTTGACAGAGGCAAATATGTTGTACTTGGAATCACCAGCAGGAGTGGGATTCTCTTATAGTGTTGAAAAATCCTTTTATACATCAGCAAACGATGTCCTTACAGGTTCTTTATTTTTTATGAAGAGTATGAGTCATTATTATTGTTAAAAACATATATGCGTTTCTATGGAACGTTATAATCAGTTGGTTTTGGGTTGGAATCTAGAGGGTTTTTTCGTTTTTTATAAACGGAAAAAACTTTTTTTCATAAGAAGAAATCTAGAAGACCTAACATTATCGTTGCTTTTGGTACATGATTATGAACAAACTTTGTTCTATTATTGTTTCAATTCAGCTGGTGACAATCTTGCTTTTCTTGAGAATTGGTTCGAGAAATATCCAGAATACAAGAATAGAGACTTTTACATCACGGGTGAAAGTTATGCAGGTAATATATGTAGAGACTGCAAAGAGCTAGTGGAATAGGATTACCATGATTTGCATGTATGTGGGTCAAACAAGTCGAAAGTCATCTGACCCATTACCCGACTCACCAATTTGCTACCTCTAGTGTAATCCATTTTTCCCAATAACAAAATATTCTATAATGTCTAGGATCTAGTCTTTCATTGAGACAGGAGGTGATCCCTAGTATACGGAAACACCGCAGATCATTATATAACTCCCGATGACAATATGCTAATTAGGAGGTGGCAAGATGGGTGGGTTAAGTTACCAGTCAAAATGGTTTCGGATTGAAACGGGTCTTGTTAATGGGACCGGTCTGTTGACCTGAAATGGCTGATGGCTGTCTTGTCCATATTTTATATATTTTTATATATACATAGTCAATGCACTAGTTATGATTACATAGTCTTTGAATAAGATGATTTAGGAGGGTCCATATACATTGGAAATGGACTTTGGAGACTTTAAACAATATGGCTCGTTCTCCTTTTAGTTTAACTTTCTGAGTTGATTCATTTGACCTTTTTGAGATTAAGCACATGCAAATTGGACCGATTCATAAGAAAAATGGGTCAAAATTGTCCCTATTAATGCTACCCTTATATTGTATACTACAGGACACTATGTCCCTCAGCTTGCGGATCTCATAGTTCGCTCAAAAGCCAAGATCAATCTCAAGGGAATCGCAGTGAGTAAACTCAGTGGCCTTATTTTTAGTGAAATGTTCAGTTTTTTTCCTTACTGAGCTCGACGATTTTTGTGTAGATAGGTAATCCACTATTGGAATTCAATACGGATTTTAATTCAAGGGGGGAGTATCTTTGGTCTCATGGCTTGATATCGGATGCTACATATGACATGTTCAACAGAGTATGCAACTACTCGACTATAAGAAGACAATCGCAATCCAGGTCTCTTACCCCTATTTGCTCTCGAGTTGCAAATCAAGCTTCAAAAGAGATTGGCAGATTTGTTAATGCTTATGACATCACACTAGACGTTTGTTTGTCAAATGTTCTCTCACAATCACAAGTTTTTGAGCAAAATGTGAGTTAAACAACTTCCCATTTATTGTTTATAATAAAGAGGTTGTAATTAAACGGGCTTTCCTTTTTCAAGTTACTTTGGGAAGGCGAGTCTTTGACTCAGATGAAAGCACCTAACCGGGGCATCTTTGTGACTATATCGAACCTTTTCCCTAGCCACCCCAAGATATTTACCTAGTGAGGTTCGAACCTGCTAGGCAACCTTGGTGGTGGTTAAAGAGGTGGCAATTCCGATCCGTAAACTTATGAATGCGTCAATATGGGTTATGTTTGATTCTTCACTGGTCAAACGGGTAAAGTTTAGCATAACATGAAGTGTTTCAAAGAGGTCAAAGGGGTCGAAAATCGCACAAAGTGTACATTTAGATAAAACATAGAATTATTCTTTGGTTCAAACTGGCCCGGACCTATTGTTACCCATTACCACCATCCAAAATCCCAACCTTTCCATTTTGCCACCTCTAACGATATGGGTTGTAGTTCTTTTTGTGCTTAATGATTGTTTTCACATGACAGCAAGATAGGGAGACAAAGATAGATGTTTGTGTGGAGGAAGAAACTATTGCGTATTTGAACCGAAAAGACGTTCAGACTGCTCTCAATGCTCGGTTGTTGGGTGTAAACGAATGGACCCCATGTAGCGAGTAATATACAAACTCATGATCCTACTGGTTTCTATCACTCCAAGGATATATATCACTAACCATTCCTTGTTTCTTTGAACAACAGGGTTTTAAACTATGAAATGGAGAATCTTGAGGTACCAATGACTCCTGTATTGGCCTCGCTTCTCAAGTCTGGCATTAGAGTTTTTGTTTTTAGGTGAGCTAAACCATCTTCAAAACTTTGTTTACTTCAAAAGTTCATTTAAACTTGATAGTTTCATCTTTTGTCGAACTTTCCACTAGAAACGCCTAGCAGTTGTGTGTGAGCAGTATATATATACTTATCCTAATATGGATTTAAAAAGCTGGAAACTGGTGATGGTATCACTAGTAAAAACGATGTTAAGTCATAAGAAATAAACCACCGTAATTGAGGGGACAAATTTGATCATTGTACTTACGAATGCGCCGATTTGGGTTATGTTTTTTCTTGACTGGGTCAAATCTAAGAGTTTAGCTAAAACGAAAAATGGGCTGAATGGGTTTAAAATGTTTCGAGTGTGCTTTTTTTTTTGGTAATCATGGGTGTCCTACTTCCTTTGTGAGCAGACTAATCTCAAGAGCTGACTCGCTTTGCGAGCCCAGAGTCAGAGCAGGTGAACCTCTGTGGCCACTAGGGTATCTTTTTTTAAGGAACCAGGGATTGAACCTGTGACCTCCAAGGAGTTTCACCCTTTTGGAGACACATGCCCAACCAATGGACCACCGCCTCGAGTGTGCTTTTAGCACATTATAACCTCCTAATTCGGTTTATTTGAAGTTTAATACTGTTATATCAATGATACAAGTTTGTGTGATTATATTTAAATTATTAATTATTAATAAAATAAAGTTTGTGAAGCGACCCAACCTGTTGCAACCCATTACCCATCCCACCTGACACACCCATTCTACCACCTCTACATAACCTTATTGTATATTTGTATAACATCAAAAATTTTGAAAACCCATTTTTTGAAATGTGTATGAGCACTTGTGATAATATTAATCTCTTTATTTATTTCTTTTAGTGGGGATCAAGATTCAGTCCTCCCGTTAACGGGGACACGCGTGGTGGTCAATGGTTTGGCTAAGCAATTAGGATTGAATACAACTCTAGCATACAGGGCTTGGTTCAATGGAAACCAGGTAAGTTCACTTTTATCGTCAAGCTACATTTTTTTGGCTATATGCTTTTGACTTCAGATTATGCTTTATATCTAACTGGTCATATTGGTAAAAATTAAAATTAGCCTAAAAGGAAACAAGCCAAAAGGGTTAAGCAAGTTGAAAGTCACTCAAAGCGTACACTAACAAATTAATGGATAAAACCTTCTAAATTTTACCCTTATTTAAAAGAAGAGAAGATTATTCGTTTATTACTATAATGATTTAATTTTTGTATTCATATTCATTCTAGTTATTTATAAACCATTTAAAGTTTAGACATAAAGTGTTTCGGGTCAACCCAACATGATGTGAGCTATTTCAGCCGGTACAAAAGATTACATATTTGGCAGAACCCATTTTGACCCGTCACCCAACCCGTCCATTTGCCATTTGGGATTTCATTCTTTTTGGTTACTAAGTTTAGTTATGGGCAGGTTGGCGGATGGACACAAGTGTATGGTGATATCCTCTCTTTTGCAACCATTAGAGGGGCAGCACACGAAGCTCCATTTTCACAACCTGAGCGATCACTTGCTCTTTTCAGAGGGTTTTTGTCCGCTAAACCATTGCTAGCTGCCAATGAAATCGCTCGAAAGACAGAAACAACCATCCCTCTTCATTAGGCTCTCACAAAAGGCACGCTTTCACACTTTTCTTGTCCCCATTTGTTTCATCGAATAAATTTTGTTCAACGGATTTTGTGTCATTCATCTTCAACGAGTCTCAACATAATTTGTTTTAGTTTTATGGGCTAGTTATTAGATTTATCTATATGAAACGAAAGCCCATTTTGCATTTGAGGGTGTAACCAGGTTTAATTTGCCCGGGCTTCACCCACGGGAATATTATACTGCCTTTTGATTAGTACACATTGCATATTTCAGTTTCTATAGAAAGTATTATTTCAACGTGTTTGTAATTAGTTGAAAAACCCGTATCCATAAGATTCTACTTATTATTAGCAGTCTTCTACTTAGTTACTTGCTATATCCCAGTCATGTGTGTTTTGTGTAAACTTTGTCTACTTTGATGTTGGAAATGCTTAATTAATGGTTTCTACTTTGAGGAATGCATGATATAATGCTGCTGCTGCTGCTAAGCTTTTCAGATTACATATTCACTCAAATCAACTCTTGTTTCGTTTTACTTTAACACCAATGGATGGGTGACCAAATCTGACCAATTGATAACTCTAACGCGTTCAAATTATTTTACACCAATGCTGCACAAACTATGACTCTTGTTTATAAGTTGTAACAGGTAAATGATCTGGATACAGAATCTGCTGCTGTTAGCAAATAAAAAATCAAAACAAAAAAATCATTTGGAAATAAATTGGGTTTGCAGGTGGACCTAATGACCTAAAAGCCCAACCCACACCCGACATGAAAAAAATTAGATAGGCAAGTTAACAGGTTGCGGGTTGGTAGGTCGAGAATATACAACCTAACTCGGTTTTCTTCATGTTGGTTTCGGATCAGGTTTCGGGTTGGGACGAGTATTGCCCGGTCCTAATTCTTGGTGCTAACAGATGCCGATGCCAACCGGTCCAACGAATACAATTACTTTTGTAATTTATATTGTTTGTTGCAACACTTAACCTTAAATTAAAAACCACGAAAATATACATTTAATTTACAAAAGAAACTCAAAAACAACATACAAAACGAGAGTTAAGTAACCGGCCTATTTCAGACCCATCTTCCGGACAACAATCTTTGGTTTAAGTTTTAGAAAAGAAAACAAACATTTTGTTATTCTGTTTAAACCGAATTTATATAGTACAAGAATTTGGCTTCACTCGCCTCATGCAATGTTAGTGGTATCCCCATAGTGCATTTAATAAACTTATCGTATATAATCTTAATTTTTGTTCTAACTTGCTTGTTTATTTACAAAACATCCATGGAGAAAGCCATGAAAGTTGTTCATTTTTCGATGTTGTGGCTATTTTTAGTAGCAAAGTTGTCTCATTCACTTCCTTTATTGACAAAATCAAGATGGGTTGTTGATGGGTTGACAGGTGAGCGAGTCAAGTTTAAGTGTGTAAACTGGCCTGCTCATTTGAAACCCATGTTAGCCGAGGGGCTAGACAAGAGGCCACTAAGCCTCATTGCAAGGAATGTTGCTTTGTTGGGGTTCAATTGTGTTCGTCTCACTTGGGCTACACAAATGTTTACCCGTTATAGTAATAAGACAGTTATGCAATCTTTCCGTGATTTGAACCTTATAAACGCAATTGACGGTCTTCAGAGGTATAATCCTCACATTTTGGATCTTACGGTGGTTGATGCACTAACGATGGTGATAAATGTGATTACGTCTTATGGAGTCATGGTCGTGCTTGATAACCATGTGAGCAAACCAATGTGGTGTTGTTCCAATAATGACGGTAATGGCTTTTTCGGGGATAAGTATTTCGACCCAGAAGAATGGGTGCGTGGTTTATCTATCGTGGGAGAACGTTATAGGAATATGAAAATGGTACATTTTGAATCTTTGTTTATTCATAAAATTTGATTTCTTTGAGAGCATAAGCTGATCAACAAAATGAACATTGCACTTGCAGGTTGTGGCTATAAGTTTACGAAATGAACTACGTGGGAGACGTCAAAAGTGGAATGAATGGTACCGATGGGTTCGTAGTGGTGCAACAACGATCCACAATACTAACCCTAATGTGCTAGTCATCATTCCTGGTTTACACTATGATCTCGACTTTAGCGCATTAAAAAACAATCCTTTGGGACTAGACAAGATATTACCAAACAAGATAGTATACGAAACACATAGATACTCATTCACGGCGGGGCAAGCCAAATGGCTACGTCAACCACTTAACCAAGTATGTCTAAGTATTATTCGTGATACAAATAAGAATGTCGGGTTTTTAACAACGGGGCCAAATCCAGCCCCGTTATTTATTTCCGAGTTCGGCGTGAACCTAATGGGCACGAACCGGGCCGACAACCTCTTCCTACCTTGTTACATGGCTTATTTGGCTGAAATGGACTTGGATTGGGCCTTATGGTCTTTACAAGGAAGCTATTACCTTAGACAAGGGCGACAAAATATGGATGAACAATATGGACTCTTTAATAACGATTGGACTGGACTAAGAAATCCCGATTTTAACCGGAAATTGTATCTTATCCAACAAATACTACAAGGTACGTATTTCCTACATAATTATATAGTTTTAAAAATTTAAAAACCCAGAAATTAATATTGAAAATTTGTTTTCCTTTTCTTTTGTTTGTTAAAGAGTATTGTATATATTTCGTGCAGTTCCAAAATTGACATCAAGTAACTACACATTTATGTATCATCCGTTGACCGGACTTTGTCTAAAGTCGGGCTTTATGAACCAAATCATTGGCGACGAATGCCACACGCTGACGGAATGGAGTCACGTTGGTGATTGGGATCCAATCCAGCTTTCGAGGACCAAGTTGTGTATCATGGTGGTCGGAGATGGGCTTCCAGTGAAGTTAACGACGGATTGCTTCACCAAAAGAAGTACATGGAAATTGCTACCAAATTCTTTTCAAATCTCGAGCAAAGACGAAAATGGTATGGATCTTTGTCTAGACCTTGATCCTAATAATAATAATAATAACTCGACGACAATCTTGAGCAAGAAATGCATTTGTGGAGGAGCTAACTCGTCTAAATGCCTTGAAAATCCTCAAAGTCAATGGTTTCAGTTCGTTTCTACTAATAGTAGATCCTTATAGAGTTACTTACTACTTTACAAATAATAATTGCTTTTTATTGTTTACGATATGTTGTAATATTGCTATTTATAGTAGAGTATCTTAATTATGATTTTCTATAAACTTGTAAGCTTAATGTATATCTATATATTTTCCTTTTTTTTCTTTGATGCTTATGATTGTGATTAGTTGTCTTTTTTTTCTTTTTTTTTTAACTCATTAAATATAATGATATACAAGTTATTACTCAACTAGATACACAAGTATTACATTGGCAGATTATAGTATTGTTTAAAGATACATTTGGTAAGTAATTTAGTTAATAAACACAACTATACGGAGAAAAAGAAAAAAAAAACTGACTGGTTCTTCCTGTTTAAGTTATTCCAGAAATATGAGCTTTTGAATCAGATGTATCCGACTTAAGTGGCCAGTGACAGTTTCCGAACCTTTTCCTAGCCATTCACAAAATGTTTACCTAGTTAGGTTCAAACCTGAGATTTTTTATAAAAAAAAGTGATAACACTTGACAACCAAGCCATCTTGATAATGATCATTTAGGAAGAAAATCTATTACATAAAAGAAAATCCCAAACAAACCCAATAGATGGTCGTAAAGAAATGCATCAACAATATATATATATATAGATGCACAGCCAAGTCGCATAATTTCACTGAAACTAAAACACATCTCACACTTTATCTGTCTCTTTTGATCAAACAAAGTTGTTTGTTTTTATTACTTTGTTGAAGGCAACTGAAACAAGTGTTTTTTTAAAGATAGGAGGAAATATAAAGCATCAATTAAGAAGACAACACACACGTACAAATTAATAAGCATTACATCATCAATTTTTATCATTAATTAGTTTCAAAAGCCGAAAATGGAAACGAACGCGACAACCCTGTTGGAGTACTAAACGTAATCTTACCACTGTCCCCAACCACACAAATATCCGAAATGGTGACCCAAATCAAAACCTCTTTACTCTTCACACCAGTTACATTCCTCAACCGACGATCCTCAACAAACGCAGTTACTTCACAATCATACGTCACTTGTCGACTGATCATACTAAAGAAATGATTGGTTTTTTTCTTTCTGCGAACCCACACGAACCCAGTTAATGGGTTGTGACCCACTTCTGTTACGTCATTCATTGGGATCAAACCTTTTGGAAGGGAGAATTTTGTTAACAAATTGTGGGCTTTGTCTTTGCATATAGATTAGCCGGTGTATATTTCAGCATTTGAACGATGAGATTCGATTATTCGTGATGACATTTTGTTGGTTAGTTTAGAGAGGGAGGTTTTGGTGGAGGGTGAGTTTGTGTGTGAACTTTTTTTTTTTTTGTTAAAGAATGAGATTTTAAAGGCAAGCAAAAGAAAGATGAATAGTTAGATACTATACGTGTTGAAACATACTAATTAAGTATTCCATTCCATATATTTCAAGTTTATCTTTTATTACTCAATGAATTTATTCTTGTTACATGTAAAGTAGTAATAAAAATGTTTGCCCGGTCATGTATATATGCTATTAACCAATTATACCACACACCAGCTCAGGGGCTTTATTCACGAGGTTGTGTGTTTGACTCCTTAGAATGACACATCTTGTGGGGTTTTTTTGGGATGCTATTTTGTAGTAGCTGGGAAACAGTTAAGACACTCGCATCTATTTCGTAGTAGTTGTTGTTCGAAATGCATCATTCCAAAAAAGTATATAAAGCCATTATTATTTTCGAAATTCACTTATGACAGAGACCATGCAGTAATCTCCAAGGGCGGATCATTAATTACCATGGCTCGAGATTGCTTAGCAAGTAATATATTGATGAATTAATGACTTCGATCAGCCAACTGTAGTTAACTGGATTTTTCACCAAATTGTTAGTAAAGGTGAATAAAAAAGCTTGAAATTAGGTTTGAGTTGGTTGCAAAAATGAAAACTTTTCTATAGAAAAAACTCGGGGGGATGACATCGGCTGGCACATAGCACTGTAGAGATGACAATGGATGGATATATATCGGGTGGAACCATACCCATATTTATTGGATGAAGCAGATAAATGTATGCAGGGGCGTAGCTTATGAAGGGCCGGGGGGGGCGCCCGACCCCCCGAAATTTTTTTTGCGATGTAGGGGTATATAGTTTTCGTGTAGAAAAATTTC
>JAOXNX010000035.1:543504-557392 GCA_028566075.1 Solidago caesia
TTATGACGGGTCGATCAATGACACCAAAAAGCGCGTCATCTGACCCCTTTTATGACACGCATTCGGCGTCATTAAAGGCCTTTTTTCTAGTAGTGCTAGTATCACATATACCATGAATTCGATAGTTACGATCAATGGCATAGGCTGCATGGTTTCGATAAGTGTCAGGAACAAAGCATGACCCCCCTGGCAAGATCTCATTACAGTCGAGCCGTGCGCACAAATGGTCTAGAACTTCTTGCAACCTTGAATCCGACATACGGGGTTGAGCAATATACCACATTTTCCCCTATCCAGTTAAAGTCGCAAAAAAAAAAAAAAAATAAAAATAAAAATTAAAAAAAATTAAAAAAAAAATTGTTAATATCAACAATAAGAACATTTATAATCTAATATGTGCAAGCTATATGATGCTTGAAAAAGATTTATGTATGTCTTACTTCGACATAATTACATGACACAATGAAGCCTAAGAAGAAAGCAAAAATGCACAAAGAGAAGGACACTTTCGCCATGACTTTATGAAATGTTTTGTTAATTGTCATATGATTATATATAATGTACATGATTTGTAATCGTTTGAAAATTTTGAGATTTTGGTGATCAAAGAATTTATTTTTTGCAATTAATTATATTTATTCGGAAATAACTCGTGAATTGAGATTAAAAGGCAAGTTATGATTGGATAAAATATATTCATTTTTTAGTTTGGTCATATGACTTCAAAACTTGTCATTAAAACAAATTCAGTTTTCAATAGATGGATGTCGGCGCGATACGACGGTAACAATACACAGCGTGCGAGATGCCGTGACGATGTTAATTTCAAACCAAGCATTGTGTAAAAAAAAAGAGCAATGCTACGTATACAAACTAATTACAAACAAATCTTTACAAACTCATGTGGTAAATTAGGTGGACCAATTAGATTTCAAGTTTTATTTTCTTTCATCATTCTCTCACTTAATTTCATTGGTGACAACTCAATTTGTAAAAATTTGTTTGTAAGTTGGTTGTACTTTAGCATTTCTCATTGTGTAATAAGTCGTATGAATCTAACCTCATTCTTTAGAAAAAATCTCATTTGGACTATATAAAAATTATAGACCCATGTTTAAAGGTTCCGGTTTTAGAAGAAGTGAAATGACCAATATATCTCTTACCTATTTACATTATTTATCCCTTAACTCTTAATATACAATTATACATACACTACCCCCTTTACATCAATTACATACACTACCCCCTTTACATCAATTACTTACACGGCCCACCGCCGCCGCCGCCGCCGCCACCACCACCACAGCCACTGCATTGCGCGGGTACCACGATATCTTATTTAATAAAGTGAAATAGTTTTAACAAGACAACTTTAATTGTTCTTAGATAGATTTTTACTCTGCACAAATTTAAATAGAAAGACAAGTTTGCCTTCATGTTCTTTTATCCTCAGTTTCTCACGGTTGTTTCTCTTTACCCAAAATTCATCATTATATATGTTGAGAAATCAAGAGGACCATCCCCATCCTCTTTTCGATACTTTATCGTCATCGTATCCGTGAACAGCCATACTTTTGCCGAGACCCGATTAGTCATTTTATCTCCATCAACAATCTGATATGGCGATATGGGTTTACTATTCGTCAATTCCCCGTAAACATGTAGCATTTAGTCTATTTTGTAACTATCGAATCAACGAATCACAATAATATTTTATCAACTTAAGTTTAATATCATGATTACAATTTCATTCAAATTCGTGTCAAGATATAATTTGTAATAGATCTTATAGTTCAACAAGCGAGAATTAAAATATAACAATGAATAAAAAATTCTAGTTTTGATTTGTGTGATTTAGCCTACATTTGAATGACATGGGACACTGGGAATAAACATTCTATCGAATTGGATTGACGAGGTTGAAGTTTGTGGTTACTAACTTCTGGTTTTCATGCCTTTATGTTTGCGAGGGAAAGATTTACATGGATTTGTTCTTATGGGGATGGACGTTGGTGGAAGTAAAGCTGTCGGGATACTACGTCGGAGACATCCAAAAAGGGGGAGAGGATAATGGTTTTGGGTATCGGGTTTTGTCAGTAAATCTACAAACGCAAATGATAAGAGAATGAGTGAGGGCAATATTGTCTTTTAGATTTGATTTCCGTAAAAGAATAAATTTATTCAGTGCAAAAATCACTACCTTTTTTGAAAGATTAAAACATTTATTCAACTAAACTTGCATATTTGACATCCAGGAAACAAGTCACAATATTAAAACAATTATATTTGATAACAATTAAATAACTAAAGCAGCCATCTAGTTTCTATACTGCAAAAATCTCATTAAAATGTAGCATAACAAGTTATTTTTGACCCATGCTTCGCTACGGGGGTTGTACTTTTGTAGCTTCAAAGATTGGAAGAAGTCGAGGCCTAAATAATTTAGATTAAGAGGGAAAAAAATCCTTTAGTATTAACAGAAAAGGTAAAATGTATCCAGGGTCAAGAATAAAAAGTTTGGTTAAATTTAAGAGGAAAACTTTGAAGCTTCACAAAATTAGGGGTTGAATGGAATTTTTATAGAAAGGAGGTCAAACGAGGTCGTTTGATTAGGGTTGTCAATGGGTTCGGGTTCGGATTGGCGGGTTGACGGATCGAAAATCTCTGACCCTAACCCGACCCACTAAAAATTTCAGGTCAGAAATTTCAACCATGACCCATAACCTGTCAACCCGAACCCAACCCACCAACCTGAAAAAAATCGGGGTGGCAGGTTGACGGGTCGAGTTTCGGGTTGACGTGTCAAATGGGTTGGTGGGTTGGCGGGTTAACGGGTTGATTTCAGGTCAAACAGTTCATATGGGTTGGCGGGTTGGTGGGTTGGCAGGTTGGTGGGTTGATTTCAGGTCAAATGGGTCGTGGGTTGACAGGTTGGTGGGTCAGATGGGTTGGTGGGTCGACCTGTTAAAAAATTTTATATAAACTTAAAATATTTTCAGGTTGGCTGGTCGACCTGTTAACCCAAATGATCAACCCGAACCCAACCCGAAAAAAATCAGGTTAGTGGGTTGGCGGGTTGAAATTCACAACCTTAACCTGGTTTTTTTCAGGTCAGGTTTCAGGCTGGGTCGAGTATTGACAGGCGTACGTTTGATTCCTCATTTTTGTACATGTACACAATGCACAATACAATATATAATAATCAACAAACTTTAATTAAAAAGCCAAATTATTATTAAAAAAAAATTCTATGCTACCTTTTTGTTTTGATATAAAATAATTTTATAGTTTTTTTTAGTGATCATGCTTGGTTTTGCAAACTAGAAAAACTCAAAAATTATTTCATATTTTTATGAAAATTACTTTTTACTATTATCAATAATTCATGATACTATGAAATGAACCAATATTTCCTTCTTTATAGCACAAGGGAGTTGAAAGAACTTTTTTATGGTTAATAAGAGTAGATGGTCCAAGGTGGTCATCATCTCAATGTTACCAAAAACATAAGAGATAAAACCTTACCAAATCTTAACCTTTTTCTTATCTCTTTTTCGATGTCATATTAATGCCACATCATTTTTTCCCATTTCATAAAATACCACTACCAATCATACATCTTCCTCAAATATTTTATTATTAAATAAAAAAAACAAACTCCTTTTTTTAATTGGTTATTAGCCATGACCTCACCCCAACCCCTTTCTCGGATTTTCTCCTAAGAAAATGCATTGCCTTTTTCTTGAGAAAGTAGTTGAGAACACACCATTGTCAATGGTGTTATGAGAAAACAGGTGAAAAAACATGGGAGAAAACACACGTTAGATATGGTGTAAGAAGACAAATGATACATCACTCAGAATCTTTGCTAACTGATAGACAGGTATCATGTAAGAAACAAGATCAATGGACAAGAGTCATAGAATATGACACGTTTTATTAAAAGTTTTAGAATAAAATAAATAAATACTTTGCATTTATATGTTTATCACAAATATAGATAAGTAAAGTAAAGTAATACCCGGCAGCGGCGAAACTTGATCATTATTCTAGGAGGGATCAAATTTTGATTCTAGATTTTTGAGGGGGTCATAAAAATAAAAAATAAAAAAATTGTAGAACAAGTATAAAATTTAAAAAATTGCATGTAAATATTAAAAATTGCTAACTAGAAGCTAAACTTTTAGAGGGGCCACAACCCCTTCCTGCCCTTTATATCTTCCGTCATTGACACCTAAGGTAGAGAAGATGCTTATAGAAAAAGACCACTGGCATGCAAGAAGTAAAGATCAAATCCTTGATCTTTGTTTCTAGAGGCAAGAGCTTTTCCACTTGATCCAAATCTCTTAGGGTAGGAAAAGACTGTCAAAATTTCACCTTCCCCATTTGAGTCTCATAACTTGTAGAAGACGGTATTGAATACACAATTCAATTATAAAATGTAAACGATTTTACTCTTAGGGGTAGATAGAGGATTGCTTGTGTTTTACTGTTACTTATTGTGGGGTAGAGCTTTATTTATTTCTTCCTGAAAGAAAGAGAGAAAGAAACTTGAACCATAATACTGATACGAAAACAAATTGAAAAGGAAAACACACATCACATCCATCAAAACGCAAGAAAGAAAACAAATGGACTAAAAATGTAAGTAAAAACTTAGTAAAGGGACGAAATGTGTGCATAGAGAGATTGATATAAGTAAACAGCTGTTTTCTTTCTTTGCCACCGCCGTAGTTAGTCACTCAGATTTTTAGGGTTTTTGCATATCTTTTCACTCTCACCGTTTCTTCTTCTTCTATCTACTTTACATATATAAATATAAATATATAGATAAAAAAATCATGACTGCTCAAACACAAGAAGAACTTCTCGCCGCTCATCTCGAACAACAAAAGCTCGATGTAACTCACAAACCCCTTTTCATTTCTCATTTTCTTTTTTAGCTTTTTTTATTTTATTTATTTATGATCTGTTTTTGTATATTTATTATTATTATTTGTTATTATATTGCTGTATTGTTATTGGGTTTTTTTTAAGTATATTGTTGTGTTTATTAGTTGAAAAGTGTTTGGCTGGGTTTTACTGTTGTAGCCTTGTAGGATATAGTTTGATAAATATATATATATATATATATAATAGGTATGTAAAGTTGGTGTACAAGCTTGTGATGGTTTAGGCGAACTGGAAGTGTCTTCTGGGTATACTAGTTATTGAAGTAAATCTATGTTCAAAATGATTTTGACAAAATATAGTTTGTCTTAGAAAGAAAGGTGATTATGCATAACGCCAAAGTGAACTCGGTAATGTCGTGAAGCAAATGACGCTAATTGCATTTGCTGTCATCGTATTCCACATTTTGGTGTAGCTCTTGTGGATTTGTGTGTAGAATATATTGTTTGAAATTTCATTATTAGTAACATGAGCACAAGTAGAAGTGGGGCTGTCTCTCTTTTTTAAAGATATGCGAGCCATTTGTAACCTCGTTTTAGGATCTCTTCAAGCTTCATATCGTTGCTAGTTTTTATATAATGAATGGTTTTGCTGTTATTAGTCGTTTGGTTAAGTTGCCACAGGCAAAATGAAAACAAGATAGTAAGTATTCTTTTTTAAATATGCCTATTTGTGATCTAGTATGCGATGTAGTAGACAAGTTATGGCAGTTGGAGAGTTTTTAGGTTTGTTAGATGCTTAAACAATTTTCAATATCTCTTTCTGGTTTGCGCTCTCATTCAGTTTGGTAGATTCTACCGCCAAGCTTTTATGAAATATGAATCATGATTCATGAGTTTGCGTTTTTATGGTCAGTTGAGTAAGTTTTATCTAATGTCTGAATCTTTTTTCTTGCAGCATGAGGAACCACTGGTTGAAGATGACGATGATGAAGATGACGACGATGAAGATGATGATGCCAATGATGATGACATTATAGGTGAGGATGAATTTTAACTGTGTGCATTCTTCTTGCTTCATGCTACACACTTCTTGTTTTATGCCATCAGTCATTTACATTTTGAGATGCCAAGTTGGTGCCACTTGTATGAATGGGTTATTTTCCGATCTAGGTTATGTTTTATCTCAAACAGCTCAATTAATAGATTAGCTAAGAATGTAAGAGCCCAAGCATTTTGAGCTTGACACGAAGTGCATTTATGATTTAACATTTTTATTAAATTGTTATATTCAAGATTCTGGGTTATAGTTTTTAACAAGTGGGTTTTTTCAAAAAGTAGAAAGTGTAAAGTTAAGTGTTTAGGTGTAAATCCAAACCGGCTCATATAAAAAGTGAACTGTTTTGACCTGTTATAGTAGCGGCTTTTTGACCAACTTTGTTTGCCAATTTCATTGCCATTCAGCAGTGCAATGGTGACACTCCTAAGATTTATCTGCCTTATTATGTTTCTGTATATCATTGATCGCTTGTTGATTGAAATATGTGGATGATGCTACTAATAATAGTAGTAATTTTCTAGCTGTATTAGTTACCTCTGTATCAATTGGAAGCACAGCTGTCTTCTTTTATTGTAACCAGAACATATTTTGGGATCAAAAAATTAATGATTTTTGTGGAAGCAGGACTTGGAGATGCAGGTGGGAGGTCCAAACAAAGTAGAAGTGAAAAGAAAAGTCGAAAGGCTATGTTAAAGCTCGGGATGAAACAAATTCCTGGTGTTAGCCGTGTTACTGTCAAGAAGAGCAAGAATGTCAGTGTTTGTGTGCACCGTTGTATTTTTACTGATCATTTTGATAATGGAGGTGGCAAAATGGATGGGTTGGGTGATGGGTTTTAGAAGCTTTGGGTCAGAAACTAGAAATATGTTTTAGTATGGGAAGGAAAGGACTGGGTTGGATTGACTGGCAAGCACTTCTTTTTGTGTCAATAAGGTTTCGACTCATTTTAGTATGCGTCAAAACAGCCTCTACTTTTTTTTTTGTTAGCCGAGTTTTTTTTTAACAATTTAATCCTTTTGAGATAAATCATAACCCATATTAACCCATTTGTAAGTATATTATAAGAGGTTTCCACCTTTATTGGCTCAGATATTAATCAACATCCTTGCTATCCTGCAGATTCTATTTGTCATTTCGAAACCTGATGTGTTTAAAAGTCCCGCTTCAGATACCTATGTTATATTTGGGGAGGCTAAGATTGAAGATTTAAGCTCACAACTCCAGAGTCAGGCAGCGGAGCAATTTAAAGCACCTAATTTAAGTAACGTAGTATCAGAGGCTGAGCCCGCAACCATGGCTCAGGATGATGAAGATGTGGATGACACTGGGGTGGAGCCCAAGGATATCGAGTTGGTTATGACACAAGCTGGGGTGTCCAGGCCAAAGGCAGTGAAGGCTCTCAAGGCTGCAGATGGGGATATAGTATCTGCAATTATGGAACTCACAAACTAGTACTCTCACCATGAATGAGTAAATTTTCGTCTTCCTTGTTTCTGTTTACGAAGTCTAAGATGTTATTACTGTATGTTTTGAGACTGTGAGCATGTTCTATCGTGGTCTGTGTTGTGTATTGACTATTCGTTTCTTATGGTTGCTCTAGTAACTTTGATAAGAAATGACAAAAGAAATCGGTATGGTTTGCTGAATTAGTATGTGCTTGAGAGTTTGGTTTTGATCTTCATGTTGCTGTCATACTTCTTGAGTTTGAATCCATGTCTGTTTATGTATATGCGATCTCATTATTTTGACCTGGCATATGTGCATCATGGTCTGCAACTGAACTTTGGTCTGATTCTATCCTAACTTATGCATTGACCAGTACTCATTTTATGTACAAGTTACCTTACATAGAAGGGGTGCTAGATTGTCAACAGTAAAGATCGGCAGTAGCCAGGAGCCCAGGAAGGAGGGATGTATTGGTGGTAGTCACACATCAATGGTTGCCAAAGTTGGAGTCTCGACATGAAAGTTTACCTTTATACACCTTTATGGCTTTACGTTGTATTGTTGTAAAAGCAAAATACAATAGGGAGCCTTGTCAATTTTGAAAGAAGACATTTTTGACATTGATATTTGAAGATAACCTAATAATACTCCTAACAATTTGATCATGATACTTGATAAAATCAAAGGATGAAATTAGGAGAAGAAATCAGTGGATTACATTTGTCATGCAATCAAGTTGTTAAAGGATTATTAGACTAATTTTTAAGAGGATATACCATTTAAAGATAAAAAGTTTACTTACGGATACAACGAAACCAATTAGGAGGATGAGGTTTACATTTAAAATGGGAAATGATATATCCTCCAAAAAATTAATCTAATAATCTTCCTAACAACTTGATTGCATGACAAGTGTAATCCAACGATTCTCTTTCCTAATTTCATTCTTTGATTTTGTTAAGTGTCATGATTGATTTGTTAGGAGAATTATTAAGCTAATTTTTTAGAAGGATATATCATTTTCTTTATCTTTAATATGGAAAATTGATTCTTTTTTTTCCCCCTCATATTTTTCATCTACGAATCATAGAATCAAAAATTTTTCTACACGCACTCCTTTTGGTTGAACAAGGTTTTCGTGCTTGATCAAATTAAATTATCGGAGGGTTCCTCATCAACCACTACAGTGAATGAACTTAAAGAACCGCAAATTTTTACTAGATTGTCACTGATCAAGTGGCTTTTAGGGATTTTGTGAAAGGAGACAGACTTCAAGCTACTAATCAGTCCTATAAGGATAAAGATAGAGAAGGAAGGAAGGGTCCGAAGGAGCGAACTCAATTCCAAGAGTGGCTTGTCTTAAAGTAGGAGATCTTGTTAAGCACACTGGCTAGTCATTATATGTTTTTTTAGAAAGAGAACTCGTATGATTAGTCCATCTCCAATGATAACATCAATATGCTGAAACACATTTGTTACCTCAACAATACGTCAGTTGACTATTCCAGCATACCAAACCAATATATTGAACTCAATTTGCCTCCAACCAATATACTGAAACTCAATTTTGCTCATGTCACATCATCATCTATATTAAACTAAAATACATTATTTATATATACACACAACACACATCAAAAAAAATAAAAAATCAAACCCACATGTTACCAATATGCCTCCCAACACTTTGGTGGACATATTGGTAGGCATTTTAAACTTTAAAAATTCAATATGCTTGGTCAACAATTTGGATGACATTTTGACTATTGGAGATATATATCTTTATATATTTTACTTATATATAAACCAAGTGGTCTCTGGTTCGAAATTCACTTGGTAAAGATTTTGAGTGTGGTCATGGGACATCGTGATTAGGAATTATACATCTTAGTCAAAAACTTGCTTTCTCCAAATAACTTGAGCATATATAGCCTATCTGTTTATCCATTTTATATATTACTTCATACATAAAAGTTTTTAAATAGTTTAGTTTTTTTATGGAACGGTAATTAATAACTTTTATGCATGAAGTTATATATACTTTATTTACCTATCATATCATCTATCCTATCATATCATTTATAAAGCTGACTATGAGGGTATTCCCTCTACTTATATCTTCTTCTTTTTTTGTAAATGTCTTGACTACTGTTGAGCCCAAAACATATGATCAGGCCAGTAGACATCCTGGCTGGGTGGAGACCATGGATAAGGAGATTGAGGCACTTGAGAAAAATGAAACTTGGGTTTTAACAACTCCGCCTTCTCAAAAGAAAGCAATTTTTTCTAAGTGGGTCTATAACTCCAAATACAACCCAGATGGATCTGTTGAGAGACTTAAGGTCAGACTAGTTATCAGGGGTTTTGATCAAAAGGAAGGGACAGATTATAAGTACACTTTCTCGCCTATTGCAAAACTAGCAACTGTTAGGGTGCTAATTGCTTTAGCCACGGCAAAAGAATGGCTTTTGCATCAATTGGACATTAATAATGTTTTTTTACATGGTTATCTCGATGAAGAAATATAGATGGTTCCACCAGAGGGTTACACTAAGGCTTCAACAGGGCAAGTATGTAAACTCAATAAGTCCTTTTATGGTTTGAAGCAGGCTTCTAGGCAGTGGAATCTATGAAATTTCAAAATTTCTCATCAGTTTGGGTTATGAACAATCCAAACATGATCATTCTTTGTTTGTGAAAAAAATCAATGGACCAGTTTACTACAGCCTTAGTATATGTAGATGATGTTCTTGTCACTGGGAATAGTGAAGCAAAAATTATGACCACCAAAAGTGCTCTTGACAAGAAATTCACTATCAAAGATTTAGGTTTGGCAAAATACTTTTTGGGAATTGAAATTTGTAGAACCTCTGCAGGGACGGACTTGAATCAAAGAAAGTATATACTAGACCTTTTGCAGGATGCTGGTCTAACTACTGCCAAGCCTACTTGTCCCATCCCTCCTAATCTGAAACTTTCTTTGAACAAAGGGAGTCTATTAAAGGATGTTGGTCCATATAGAAGACTGGTGGAGATTGTTGTATCTCACCATGACACAGACATTTCTTATGGTGTCCAACACTTAAGTCAATTTGTGTCCATGCCTAGGAATGTTCATATGCAGGCAGCTATTCATTTGCTCAAGTACTTGAAAGGAACAATTTCAAAAGGCTTATTTTATCCTATTCAACCTCATTTGAAGATCACTGGCTTTTCTGATGCTGATTGGGCATCATGTCTTATGACAAGAAGGCCACTTACTGATTATTGCATATTCTTGGGACATTATTTGGTCTCTTGGAAGACTAAGAAACAACCAAGTGTCTCCAGATCCTCAACTGAAGCAAAATATAGAAGCATGGTTGCAACTACTTGTGAATTACATTGGTTGAGTTACATTCTTAAGGATCTAAATATTCATGTTCAATTTCCTATCACTCTATTCTATGATAACAAATCTGCCACTGCCAATCCATGTTATCATGATAGGACTAAGCACCTTGATATTGATTGCCATTTTACAAGAGACAAAGTCCAAGAGGGTTTTCTGCAGACTGCTTTCATTCCTTCTCATCTCCAACCTGCAGATGTCATGACCAAGGCTTTAAACAGTAAACATTCTTCTTTTCATGACAAGTTGGGCATTGTAGAGCCATCAATTTGAGGGGGGAATATAGAATTGTATATGGTAGTGTCAAGTTGTAATAATACAGGGACTGAAGTTGTATACTTAGTTATTATCAGGGGTTTAACTTGACATATTTATAAGTTAGTCTGTTAGATTGTTACGCATATAGATACAGAATAGATATAGACGGTTAAGTTGTAGCAGGTGTAGTAGTAGCAATATAAATACTAGTCTTGTAAATTAATTTCTTTTCTAATGGAAATAATAATCATTTCCCCAATTCTTCCGCGTTTATATTATGTTAGCTCCTTGAGTGTGAGCTATGTGCATTTGTTAACATTTTGTGTTCCCATTATTTTGACCTGGCATTGTAGTTCTAGCTCCTTGTTTCTTGCATAGTTGCATTAAATAGCATTCGAATCAACACGATAGAGGCTTGAAATGAGCAATTGAGCATCATCATATTTCTCAATACATCAATACATCTCTATGCCTAAGAACTACAAATTTTTGGCTGCTTGCCCAACAAAATTTGCAACGGTAACACACATGATGTTCTGATACTAAACTCACCCTGATTGAGTTCAGATGATGTACTAGTTAAACAATATGAACTTTTAGAAGTTTTAAGCTTTCAAATCCACTTTAACTGGCTTCCAAACCCATTGACCCGTCTCTCTTAGTTAGTTAAATCTTTTTGCTGAACCCAATTTTGATTACTTACTTTGTGGCAAAGGTCTTAGATACATAGATACCCAAAAAACACCCTACATTTGCAGTAACATGGCATGTTGACCTTAAAATTAGTAACCATAAAAACAACTTTATACTATCAGTCTCATCAATTCAAGAAAAAACTCAATGTACTAAAGCAACAACATGAAATCAACCAAATACTAAAAAAAAAGGGTATGGTGGAAGGCAGCCTCGAGGCCTTTGCACCCACTCGGGTACCTACGCATTTTATGCCCGCAAGCAAGGCATGCGCAATCAACCAAATACTATGGATGCATATCAATAAATATATGTACTCACAGCTAGGATTGGTGAGTTTGAGAGTCTTGAAACAGATATCATATAAAGCTTCATTATCAAGCACCATGCACTCATCTACATTTTCAACAAGCTGATGAACAGATAGAGTTGCATTCTAAGGCTCGACAACAGTATCCGAGACTTTTGGTGATGGAAACACTGAGAAAGTGAGCATCATCCTGTCTGGATATTCCTCCCTAATTTTCGAGATCAATAAAGTACCCATCTCAGCCCTGCACCCAAAGAATGGCATACTTGGAAACCTGCAAATACAACAAACAGTTACTACATAATTCAAGTATATGTATTCTTATTAACTTTCATATGTTCGATAAGTCAGTAATAACAATTAAAATGTAACGAACTTTTATCAAGTTACATAAACAGTTCATTACCTGCAACGACAATTTGGTAAAAATTCATGACACTTTTTTATACAAAACCCGTTAAAATAATAAATGTGGTCTTCTTTTACCTTGTAGGCAGTCACAGTTCTCTGCCTCTTTTCGAACAACATCAAGACCTGCATCAATAAGTTCAGCACCTTCAGTATAATGTCCCTTGGCCCAGTTATTCCCGGCACCAGACTGACCAAAAACAAAGTTATCCGGACATACAAATGAGTTTGAAGTGAAAGTGTTTCTAGATATATATACATACAAATGTTACATGTAGATATACATATATTTATATATAACTGAAAACAGTGAGTGAGTGAGTGAGTGAGTGAGTGAGGACATGTGGGTTTTATAACCGTCTGGATGAATTGTGGAAAATGATGTGTCGTTGATGTGACAGTTCAGAATGTGAGAATTTGGCGGGGCTTATTGGCTTAGGCCTTATTATAAGTGTAGTGTAAAACTTACACAAAATGAATATATAATAATAATGCACTCAAATATTTTATTTGACACGTACATTTGATTCCAAGATGATGTTTTATCATAGTAAGACTTACGTTATTAGTTGTAATTTATGATCTTATATCAATGTTTATTTTGTTTTGAGTGTTAATAAAGGTTTATTATATCAATGCTTATTTTGTTTCGACCGGTTTTACTGGAGCGAAATAAATCGTTTCTATATATGGCTTTTTTTTATAGGATGTTGAGTCAATTTCTATCACCAAATCCAACTCAAGTATATTTACCTTGAAAATAAAGTTAATATATGAAAAAGAAATTAATAAGTGAAAAGATTAAAAGTAGTTTACCAATTCATTTAGTACCCGTTACCAATGAAGCTTAAGGCTCACACACATTCGAAGACTTAAATGACTTGGGTTCGATCCTTAGGGATGCCCAGATCATGTAGGCATCAAAAATTTTACAGGAAGATCATGATGTGTATCCAATTATAATGCCGGAGACAGAGTTCCTCCTTAACCCTTTTAAACTTCATATTATCATATAAGTTCCTAGTAATTACTCGTATAACTTTGGGGAACAAAAATTGTGAATATGGACAATACACATGATTAAATATGACCATCAAAATTTCTCTTATGTGTTACTTTTATGTATATAAACTCATTTACTTTTTAGTTTCACAAACTATATGTTTCACACATATACATGTCAAACACAACAAAAAATGACAATGATGCATAAAATGAGTACACATTATTCATTAGTAAGAACAGTATCATTCATATTTCATTAAATCTGAGTTAAAACAGCATCTAGAAACAATATCATGTTTGTTTCAACAATCAATCAAATATCCAAAAACAAACAAACAATAAGTTTGATATCTTTTCCCATTCCAGTCTATAAAAAACAACTTAAACCCGCGAAATTCTACTACTACTACCATTACTACTACGAAGAT
>JAOXNX010000035.1:564528-576513 GCA_028566075.1 Solidago caesia
TTATTATAGGCCATCAAAGTTTTGTTTCATTTTTATCAATTTTGACATAAAATATATCAGAATTTTGTTTTATACATGAATGGATTAAGTTTCAAATTGAATTTTTAATTTATAATTTCCATCAATTATTATATAAGAAAACAAAAAATATTTAAGTTCAAAGTTGAAAAATAAAAGTTTCAAAAGTCAAAAGTAAACAATATTTTTAAGACAGAAAAGTACTATTTTAGTTAGTATAATAGCTTTATAAGTAGAAGAGTAAAAACAAACAAACAAAAAAATCATCAGTATCTTATATTCATATATATATAAAAAAGGGTAATGGGGGAACATATTCATATATATATATATATATATATATATATATAAATGAGTTATATGTTTTCTTTTGAGTTTCATATATTTCTTTTTAATATCGGATTATATGACATAATTAATATAAAAAAATTTCAGCACATCATAATAAGCATTTCCTTGGTCTGTCCGCGTAATATGCGGGTTACTTAGCTAGTAAAGTAAAATAGCAACACAAAATATAATTATATTTTTATTAATGAAAACAACGACATTTTGATAACATCGCCGACACTTTGATAGCATTAATAAAACAAAGTTGACAGCTACCAAAAATTATATACTAATATAAACTTATTAGATACATCGTCGTATAATAATCATTTGCAAAATAATTATAGGAAGCAAAAACCAATGAAAGTGTAGTATCCGACATAATTAAAAAGTAAACTTTAATTAAAAGTTGACAAAACAAAAAAAATAATTATCTATCAAAATTATGTTTTATATTATACCAAATTATTTAATGTATATTATCTAGAAAAACCTTTTATATATTACTACTATTATTATTATATTATATTTAATTAATCAAATATTAAAAAGATAAAATCAGGATTGAAGGAAACATAGATATGGAACACGCATTTAAGATTTAAAACCAGGTCAATAAAAATGTTTAAACTTTGAATAGTAAACGATTTATGGCTTAAAAAGAGAAGACCAAGGGAATCGAACCTTTGACACTTGGTTTAAGGGTGCGCGCACGTTACCACTTCAACTAACAAACAATCATGCTAAAACTTGCTAAATGATGTATATATACTATAACTACATGGTTATTGTTCAATCTGTTCATTGAACAGTAACCATGTTTTGAATTGTATATGGGTAATATCTAGCATGTTACTAATATACCCCTATCTTTTTGTTTAATCAAATAGGGTAACGTAAGGCACACAAATTTCAGGGGTGTTGTCAGTTCTTTTGCCATTTAAAAAAAAAATGTCTAAACTTTAGTATAAACGAGTAGTCTGATTTTAAAGCAACTTTGAAAACAATTTTTCTACTATTATTGTCAAACATAATTTTATCTTAACATGAGTCTTAAATCTAGTTATAATTATATGAGTTTGTTTATAAGAGCAAGTTTTGGACATGTTGAGTGCCCTATAATATAGCAATTTCCTTTTATGGTTTAATCTTTTTAATTATTTTATTTTATTTTTGAGAAAAAAGTATTTTACTATAATGTAACCATTTTTTAATTGGTTGCAAAGCTGGAGATGAAAAGTAAGGGGGCCGAAAATCACG
This sequence comes from Solidago caesia, assembly GCA_028566075.1. NCBI lineage: Eukaryota > Viridiplantae > Streptophyta > Magnoliopsida > Asterales > Asteraceae > Solidago > Solidago caesia. The sequence goes on from JAOXNX010000035.1 coordinate 566,137, forward strand.
AGACCCAGAAATAACACTAAGAAAAATAATTTTCAAACAAATTACGGATAAAACTACACTATATAGCGAAAAAATAAAGTTTCGTCCCTGATTTTAATGACCATTTCTTGTGTATTATAAGTGTGCGGGTTTAATCAAATTAACTAACATAATTCATCAATACTCTTTGAAAGTAGACAATTAAAGTTATTGTTTTCTTTACTACATTTATTAAAGCAGTCTCTTTACTTTTGGGGGTGGAGGCAAGACTGTCTACATCTTACCTCCCTTATACCCCGTTTCGGCAGGAGTTGGGTACTGTTGTTATTGTTTTTTTTAGTACATCATTGTTTTTGTTACTAACAAAATAAGTTATAATCTTACATGGTTGAAATCTTATGCCAACGAATATACCCATCGTCTCAATATAAATGTCGAATTTGAAAATAATCATTAAAATTTTCATTAATAAAATATTATATATAGCCACCAAACTCTTTTTTATTGGTTAAATATGAAAGTGGATATTTACTTTCGGACATTTCATTCGGAAAATAAAAACATAAATTAGTGAATAGTTAAAAATAAGTATATATGTTGTATATAAGTAAGTCAAAATTATTGTGTGCATATATGTTGTATATAAGTAAGTCAAAATGTGTCAAAATTTTAGTTTAATCAAAGATTAATATGTGATAAAAACATGCTTCTTTGCAGATGACATTACGATTCTACGTGACATTTTAATAATACATACTCTGATACTCGTATCAACTGGTTCACATTGATGCAAATAAACCGATCTTTTAATCAAAATTCAACCCATGGTATCCACTCATTACTGGAACGATAAAAGAAAAACTAAGACATTTCACGACACAACACTCACCAAGAGTTCGTCGTTATACTAATAATACACATAAGCAGCAAACAACTCGGTAGGAAAGAATTGTTACAGCCGATGAACAGGCAAACCAAAACTATGCCTATAAAGGATGCACAAATGATCAAATTAGTAGGAAAATAAACCCAATTAAACACACCCAAAAGAAATGGAACACACTCAAAATTAGAAGTGAAAAAAAAAATGAAATAATCAATCCACTTTGGAAAGCTGGTTATACTTGCATTAGTAAAGTCAGAGAAGATAAAGTGATGCTTGATCATCTGGTCCAGCCAGCTCCACCTGAAATTTAGAAAATATCTGCCCATCAGAACCGGTATTACCTTTATATGGGAGACGATATGCATGAATTGGTGGTGTAAAGATAAAAAGTGGTGTCGTATCGACGTATCGTCTCCCTTTTTATATAGGAGCAAAACATGCAAATTTAGTAACGGGTCAAAATGAATTGGGGCCAAAACAGGTATTTTTTATATTTTTTCCTTCTATAAACAAATAATGCATCAAATATCATTGCATAAAGCTATGTCAAATGATGTAGGATATCAAATGGATCTGATTTGTCACCTTATATCAATAAAATAATCCAAATTAACCTGATGACAGAATAGGTTGAAATTCCTACCAAATATTTTTATAATCATCATGGAGTCAAAATTAACAGTTTTAATGCATAGACTGAAAGTAAAGCTTTTGAACGAGACTTGTGTTTCTTGAAATAACTCAATAAGATTAATAGAGGAAGTACATACATTGCAATCAAGAGCGCATCTCCGGGCTAGAACAATGGCTGCATTTCTTTCTCGTTCTGATTCAAACACCAATACAAAAGACTGCCCTTTTCTTGATTGCCAAAACAATGATTTAGCTGCCAGATTCCCGCCACCTCTGAACCCACATAGCTGAGAAAAAGATGTCATAAGAACACTTTCCCCGATAGGAGCATGAGGTGCTATTTGCTTAGTCCGTTTGATATTTAGCACTTTAATTTCATCTTATATGGTGCAAGGAGAAACAAAATATGTGACCGTGGATTATCCTGCTACATGTCAAGAGCATTGAGATGGGGGCCCACAAAACGATTAATGAATATGGAAGTTAAGAATGACAACATTGTTTCCCTAGGCATTATTACACAAGGAAGCAGAACAAAAGAGAAAACAAGTCTAAGTTTCGATCCTAAATAGCATAAATGCGTTGAATAGAGAATAAAGGTAAGCATGCTTGGGCTTTGGGGCTCAAAGTAATTAGCCAAGTATAATACAGTCAGACTGATATGGTGTTATCAAAGTTTTCTTCTTGTAGTATATAGCAATCGTATTAGTTTTGACATTGTAAAATAGCTAGTCTGGCTTCAAGCTCAGTATTACCTGCATTGATGTTGAGGAATAAGCATCCCTGGCCTTTGTAATCCATCCTTTCGAAAGCTTCATCCTCATTTTCCCCACACGTAACAAATGCGCAGAATGCGATGAGTAATTCCGTCCATTCATCTGGGAGATCACCACCTTTAATAAATAAAAAAAACTAGATTCAGATTTATGCTGAAGAAATAATAAGTAATTTTACTTATGAGATGGCAAACGAAATAACTAAAGTTATTAAACTAAATGCCACAAAACTGTCCTTTGTCATTGGTAGCAATAATGTGTAATATATCTCTTGGTTATAAAGGATTTATGCTTTTGTTGCATTGTTAAAAAACATTTTGAACAGCCGACCAATAAACGTTTTTCATATTTTTCTATAGGTGAGTCCATAGCTTAATATTTCAGCACTTTATTTAAATGTATTGCCATTATTTTCATAGGACCAAGAGAGAATATACTTCCTAGTCCCTACTAAACTACTGTCCAGAGCGCATACACTGAATTCAGAATTGCTTTTCCTAGAAAGCGTCTCCATGTAACTCTCCAATCCAACAGCTGTTGCAAAAGAGAATCATGAAAACTTTTCTAATTAGTCATCAGAGTTTCATTATAATGTAAATCTTAAGAGGGAAGGGTAAGGACAAACCAGGTTGTACAGGGCAAGTTGTTGTCACAGTAGATTTTTGGCCATTTGAGATAACATCAACTTGCAAAATCCGTCCAACATCATAAGGTTCCGGAGCATAGACTGATTTGTTAGCGCCTGATAAGGAATCAGTATAGATAAAGAATCGGTATAGTCAAATAAGACTGAATCAGAAATCCACATATGTAACTACATATAGAGAAAAATAATAAGGGAAACCTCATTAACTACCACCTGATAGGAGTTATATTAGCAAGAAATGAGCACAAAATCCTTTTTGACCAATGCAGAATAAAATGATAGAGAAAACAAAATACATTCAAAGAAAATAGTTGCATGAAGTTTATGTAATAAGCACCTGAAATAAGCTCCCTTCTGCTACATTGCGATGATAAGCGATACCACTGGATTGAGCATTTTGAGAGCTCCTGGGCGTCTTCCGCGCATGGTTGAAGTCTTAAAATTGATCCCAAACTTCCAGAACCTTCTAAAGCGTATAAGCTTAGCTTGTTCTCCTCGGCCCATTTCTTCAGCGTTAGCTGCATTTGGATTGTGTTTTGGGTAATAAGCAGATGCAATAAATGCAAACCAACTATAATTTATGCAACATTTTCTCCTTTTTTTGTGCCTATAATTAATCATTGCTTGAAATTAAATTCTTTGATGTCGTTTCTTTGATTTGTGCTTATTTAAGGACATTTAGACATTAAACCGGCTAGTTAAAGAACTGTGCGCCAAGTCCAACGTTGCATTTTTGGGATGGAGATGAAATTTTTTACGAGACTAAGTTATGCCAACTTTCGTATTTTAACTAAAATACCTCTTGCTGAAGCTTTACTGAAAAGGCAGACTTCTCTTGGATTTGTAACCTTAAGGCTCGAAGCTCATGTTCCATGCCCATCACCTAATAAACAAAGCATAGCAAATTGGTTAAATTTTACTTGAAATAATTGCAGACCATCAATGTACAAAACCTAGATTTTGAGACAATGTACATGTATTGACAAAGTAACTAGGGTTAACGAAATGTCCAATATTATAGATAAACAAGTTGAGCACGTGTAAAAGAAAATAACAAATACCTTAACGGGGTGATGTAGCAACCTAATTCTTCTAGCCTGCTGGATTTCCTCCACCATCTCCTCCATTTCCTGGAAAGAAGTAAGACAATTCATTTTAAGAAAAAGAACATAAAAAGAATACCCTCAATATCAATCTGTAATATCTAATGAAAACAAAGAGCAACAGATTTTAATAAACAGACACATTTGAATGCCATTAATATTAAGTTACCAGCATATCTAAATACTTTTACATTAAATGTACGTAAAATAAATATTTAATCATCGTATAAGAATGTTACCTGCTTTCCAGAGGTTAATGATATCCTTTCTTGCTCATCAAGAGCCTCCCCGATCCTTCGCACCACTGCTTTGGCACTCTCAATTTCTGCACAAGCAAAAGACCTTTCTTGGTTTACCAACTTTTTACCATCTTCTGAAGCCTGCAAACAGATACAGAAATCATTTTCTCATACCCTGAACTCCTGAAGAAATATTACAGCAGCAGAGATAAAACTTCAATATGAAGAATTCGATCAAAAAATTCAGTTAAATAGTTTGAGAGAAAGTTCCTTGCATATTACACTAACTACATTCTCATTCATGATCAATATTATAAATTACTGACTAGATGAACATCATAATGAACTAATGACTAGACCAAATCACAAAAAGCTTTAATCATCGGGAATTATTTAATAACGGTGTACCACTTCCCAGTTAGTGATCAACAATCAACATTACCTGTTTGAGAAAGTTTGCAAGCTTCTTTACTTCAAACTTCTCTTGTATCAACTCCCCTTCATTTTGAGTCAACTTTACTGCCAATGCTTCCACCTATGACAACATATCCAGCATCCACCAAAAAAACCATTAGACTAGTCACTGGGAATACATCATAGGATTCATAGCAGTTGTGATTTCTTTAACTTTGTTATCATGTTAAAAAAGAAAAGCATCTTAATAAGATAGACATACAAAAGGGGTATACCATAGAGATAGCTTTTACAACATCGTCCTTGTTCCGCCCAGCTAATCGTCCTCTTAAGTATTCCAAAGCATCTCTGAGTTTCTTCAAAAGTACATGACCCTCTAAGGAAGCCACCTCTCTGAGTTTGGCCTAACAAGAACCCAATGCAAACTACATCAAGAGATATAACGACAAATCTATTGTACCGTCACAATGATTGGCACAAGGTTCTCATCTTATGTTTAAACCAAATAGTTATAGTCATACCTCATTCGTCAACTTAGCTGCAGCAGACAAATTCTTGTCAAACTTACTGGCCAGGTCACGAACTGAGAGACGTTTGTGCTGATCAGTTAATTGTTCAGTTTCTTGTGCCACCACCTCTTTCAATGGTGGGCCCTTACTATCCACGGTTGCTTCATCTATAATCTGATTGTCAGGTCCTAATTTATATTTGGGAAACTTATTTGATGTGAAACTCACATCTGCTGATACCGACAAAACAGCTTGCATCTGCATATCATCAACAACTTCAGGGCTTACCTTCGTCATTTCTTCCAATTATGCGTTCTACACAATAAAATAAAAACGATCACCACACCAAATTATAAAACTCGTCAAGGTCTGATAGCTATACTTAATATCATGTCCATAAAAGCTCCCATTTACCCTTTTTTTTAAAAGCTTGTTAGGTAGATTAAATTTTAGTATAGTTCAACAATTATCAGCTAATACATGAAATGTGAAATTGTGAATTATTTCGTAAAAATGGAGAGATGGGTCATTGTTTCGCCCAAACCACCGGACCAATTCGGAATCTTGAATCCCACGGTCCAAGATCTTGCAAAAATATGTTCTTTAAAATTCTTCTACACTAAGTAACACACTCATTGTCCCAAAAACAAAAGGTCCATAATTGGTGGACTTTTGTCAGTCATACTGATACAAGTCTCTTTTTTTTTTTCCTTTTTACAACTCATAAAGTTTTTTAAGTTCAATTTACATCAAAAAAAAAACACCACATTACCATTTAACTATTTGAAATTGTTCTACAAAACAAAAGCATTGTTGTAATGATAAAAATCACAAATGTAACAACTTTTGACTTTTAGCAGTCAAAATTTGACTTCTTTGTGGACAATGAAGTAGCAAAATAGCAGATCTAATAGTTTTAACAAACTTGTTCAAAATCTCCAAAAAATTAAAAAAACAATAAACTTAATAACACACAAAAAGAAAAAAAGTTGAAGAAACCTACAAAATGAGCAAGAATTTAGTGCAAGAATATTTAAAAAATAATATTAAAACATGTACTACTTCTAACTGTATTGAAAACAACTTCAAAACTAGCTCACAAATGACATTAAATCATCTTCTACCCAAAAAATAATAATAATTAATATTGTTTTAATATGCTAAATAATGAATTTAGTTAAAATAACAAAAAAAAAATAAAAAAATTACAGTAATATTTTTTTTTTTAATATGCTAAAAAAAATATAGTTCATAAGAATAACGTCACAATCAAAAGTAGTTTTTTTAATATGCTGAAAATTGAACTTAGTTAAAATAACAAAATAATAATAAAAAAAAAAATACTTCATATTATCTTTTTAATATGCTAAAAAATGTAGTTTAGTAAAAATACTGTCACAATCAAAAGTAGTTTTTTTAATATGCAAAAAATGAACTTAGCTAAAATAAAATAAAATAAAATAAAAAATAAAATAAAATCATATTAAGTATTTAATATGGTAAAAAAATATAGTTAATAAAAAAAAATGTCACAGTCAAAAGTAGTTTTTTTCAACAACATTGTAACAAACCTCACCAACTGTAATCAAAAAACAAAAATATCAACCTAAACTAACTAAACATATAAGATCATGATCTCATAAATTATCAAACATATAATAATTTATATATATATATATATATATATAGAGAGAGAGAGAGAGAGAAGAAAAGTGTTACTTACAGAGAAGAGTGAAAAATGTGTCAGTGTGTGTTTCAGTCACATGACATGATGCTGTGTGTGTGTGTGTGTGTGTGTGTGTGTGTAGAGAAAGAGAAAGGGAGGGGGGGAATGATGTTTGTCTGAGAAAGAAGAAGAAGAAGAAGAATCCTAAAAAGAGAGAAGAGGGAGGGAGGGAGATATAATAATAAATAGATACAAAGATGATGTCTGGTAACACTGTATATATATGTATATGTTATGTAATATTTGTAATGAATGTTTTGATGTTACTATATGTTATGTTATGCCTTTGAAAAAAGTAATACACAACATATTAATGAAAAATGAAAAGAAAAGAAAAGGTAAAGCTGCCCCTCCTCGTCCTCCTGCTCTTCTAAACAAGCCCACCACTTGGTCCTACCTTAACGACAATCTTTTTAGAGAAAATGTCACAAATGGTCCCTGTGGTTGTCTATATTCACATTTCGCTCTCTGTGCTTTTTTTCGTTGCTAATTGTCCCTTGGTTTTCCATTTTCGTTGCTAGCAGTCCCTGGCACTAACATCCGTTAGTTTTGGCCGTTTAATCCCTTCACGTGCAAACCACGTGGGGATATAATCGTCCATTTACTAACCTTAGGGACTATTTGTAATAATAATCATTTTTTTAATTAATATTTATATGTATATATATCTATCTCTGTATCTATATCTATAAATCTCTCTATCTATATCTATACCATTAAATCAACAAACACAATTATATCTATGAATCTCCTATCTATATCTCTATATCTATGAATCTCTCTATCTATATCTATACCATTTAATAACCTTTTGCTCTTTTTCTCTATAACAAACACACATATATCACACGTTTTATGACAAGCTTTGATACACATATATAACGAACATCTGTATGACGGTGCACCACATTTTATGAAAGTGTATCAAAGCTTGTCAATAATATTATTCCTATGCATCAAGATATATCACATGTTTTATGAAAATGTATCAAAGTTTATCAAAATTATTATTCTTGTGCATCAAGATGTATCACATATTTTATGAAAGTGCATCAAAGTTCATCAATAATTATTCCTATGCATCAAGATATATCACATATTTTATGAAAGTTTATCAATAAATTTAAAAAGTATTGTTTTGCATCTAGTTTTTATCAATGGTTCGTCATTGTTTTTCTTTTGTCATTTTATGAACCAATAATATTATTCTTGTGCATCAAGATGTATCACACATTTATGATGGTAATTTTCGTCAAATTTGTACAAATTAAGAAATTTGTCAAAAAAGAAGTTTGTAAAAAAAATCAAAATATTTATGGTGGAGACTAGAGAGAAGATAAATAAATAAGTAACATAATACAAAATGTCAACTATACCCTAGTGAAAAAAATTGTAACTATCAACATTAATTATCGTAATTAATATCCTTGATCTTGATCTAACGGTCTATGTTATGTCTTATTTGTTTTACGTTAATATTTATTTTACAATAACTACGATGATTAATATTATTTTGAGTAAATAAAAATGGAAATTTGTGGCATATATGGTTTCGTTTGCTTAATTTAGTTGCACAATACACCTAGTGGGCATGAATGAAAATTTAAAAACATAACATAAAACACAGCTGTAAATTTAGTGTAGTACATGTGGCCTATGTGGCAAGCCTGGTTGACAAAAACCACCCCACATCGCCCAAAAAAAAATTAGGGACCTTGTGTGTAAGCAATTACAGACATGGTTGTCTGGGGTAGGCATCTTGAATACATGCATGTGATTGTATATACAACACTTTCGAAATTTCCGAGTAAAACTTAAAAACTTATTAGAACATGACTTGTTTTCAGAGCGTGTTTGTGTCTAAAAAGGAAGGAAAAAAAGATATATTTAAATAATGTTTGCGCCAACTCGGTAAATGTTTTTTATATATTTAATAATAATAATCTATCTATACTACTTTATAAAGCAAATGACTTAGAATCTTAAAATTTAAATTGTTTTCATCATTTCCTTATTTATCATATCATAATGTCTATTATTTAATATCTATATTATTTATATATTAATTAATGATATATTATTTTTATAATACATTATAAAAAGAACTTAACATACATATTTTACCACTATCATCATATTCTTATTTTATCACCCAATTCACTAAAATACTCATATTACCCTTTCAATAACATTATCTAAAATACTCACATCCTTAAAATACCTACAATACCCCATCCCGCCACCACCATTGTCCATCGCCACTCACGTCTCGTCGTCGCATTGCGCGGGTAATCTTCTAGTGTAGACTAAAAGGGACATGTGTCGTTTAAATACTACGTCACGTATCGATTAAAAGATGCTTCAATCCTGTTTTAGTATATTGGTGGATTGGAAATTGTTGTTCGCCAAAAGTTGAAGACGAAGAAACATTCACGCATACAAGTTTTTATTTTGATTTTTTTTTTTTTTTCAACCGTCTAGTTTTCAAACACTTCAATATAACCCCATCCTTTTTAAGTTTTTTATATCTTTAAATATAAGTTTAGATATAATAGTTACAAATGTATAATATATTGTAGTTATGAAATATTTTTATTTGCTTCACATAAAAGTAAGTCTGATACACAATGAAATTTTAAACTAATACTATATTATATATTTTAAGAAAACTAACAACTCATTTTCTAAGATCTCTAAGAGTATATAACTTCTTTAAAAACCACATAAAACATCATACATTAAAACTAGCATAGTACTCGCGCAGTATGGCGAGACAAATAATTTATAAAATTTATCATGATTTTGTATGAAAGTCAGAGAGATCGTAAAGTATCAGTCGTTTTTTTCTGTAGTATAATAAAATGACTAAGATTCAATGTTTTTTATAAAATAGTTTTTAACAAATCAATATTTTTATAAATAAAAAAAAGTTAAGTTATAATTAGCTAATAATATTTTATATGTATTTTAAATTAGAAATTGATTAAAGGTGTAATTCAGTGTGTTATAAGGAAAGAAACTAGATTATTTTTCCGCGTAATACGCAAGATAAATATATTAAATTTTCATAATAACATAATTATTAATAGTTATAGAATAACATGTTAAATTAACTATACAACTGCAATTTCATTTCTTCTAACTATAATACTCTTAATACTTTTTTCACATTAATATATTTTAAAGATCTTTGCAAAAAGTAATGGTAAAATTGTCATCGAATAATATGTAGTAATATTTGTATAATTGCATGTCATTTTTACTATGAACTCTTATTTTGTGATAGATGGGGTAATATTTCTCAATTTAGCCATTGTAATGTAAGCTTTATTGCGAATGTCATGTTGCTTTATTAGATAGATACATGGGATAATATGTTTTTTTTTGAAAATTTCATTATTACATTAGATAAACATGTTTTTATCTATATTTAATTTTACATCGTCATTATACAAAACTATAACAA
>JAOXNX010000035.1:586626-606282 GCA_028566075.1 Solidago caesia
GAGTTTTCCCCTCCAGATCTCTGGGTGATAGGGGTTTCTCATCGAGGGGTTTAAATTGGGGGCGAGGGAGCTCTCTAGCGCGGATCCGGTTAAGACAACGTATGCTAGACCTCTCGATATTCGCGAGTAATCCACACCTTTCAAAAAAAAAAAAAAAAATTATTACTCGGGATATGCTCCTACTAAATTAAATTACATTAACCATAAGCCTATTGAATACCCAAAATACCTTTAATGAGTTAATTTACAACATCTATCCCTCAACTCCTAAAATAAGTACACTACCCCCTTATACATCAATTATCTTTACATCAATAACCTACACTACTCGCTGCCACCACTACCACCATCACCGATGTATCGCGCAGACATCCATCTAGTGTCCTGTGATACTGTTACGTTAGAATGAAAATTGAACAAAGAAAAACATTCCCAACCACACCACACAGTCACACACTATACACACTGTGTGGATCATTTCCCATCACGCCACATTTTCATCCTTTTGATATCCTATCACCTGATGTGATGAGGATAATGTTATACGAACTACTAATCACTTCATGCTTTCACCATTGTGGATCACACACTATTACAGTGTCACATATAAGCGCATCGATCACAAAGATCAAACTTATCACATACCGTGTGCTGTGCTCTAATATTTTAAGATGGAATAACAAAATTAATAAGGGTTCATCTAACATGTGTCCTAAAGACACATAAGATGCACTTAATGAATTAAATAATATTTATGAAAAAATAAAAAATATCAATATCTATATTTATACTCCTTAATAAAGGAACAACCCCTCATTCTTTTCTCAAAAAAGCCTACTGAATTACCCAAACTACCCATATCATTTATTAACTAATTTAAATATCTCCATCTAATATACCTATAATACCCTTAATGAAATTATTTACAACATGCATCCCTCAACCCTTAAAATAACTACACTACCCCTTTTACATCAATTATTTTTACATTAATAACCACACCGCTACCCCCACCACCTGTCGCCGCCACCGCCACCGCCACCACCCGTCGCTGCCACCACCACTGCCCCCACCATCCGTCGTCGCTGCTGCCGCCACCACTGGTCCCCGCCAGTACCACACCGCCACTGCCACCACCACCACTACTACCATCATCGTCGCCGCATCGCGCGAGCTTTTGTCTAGTTACTTAATAAAGGAGGAACCCCCTCCCTTTTTTCTCAAAAAAACATACTGAACTTCCCAAACTACCCCTATAATTTATTAACTAATTTAAATATCTCCACCTAATATAACTATACTATCCTTAATGAAATTATTTATAATATACATCGCTCAACCCTTAATATAACTATTATTTACAACATACATCCCTCAACCCTTAAAATAACTACACTACCCCTTTTACATAAATTATTTTTACATTAATAACCACACCGCTATCGCCGCAGCCGCCACCGCCGCCCCACCACCCGTCGTCGTCGCGTTGCCGCCACCACCACCCGTCGCCGCCATTACCACATCGTCACCGCTACCACCACCACTACTACCACCATCGCCGCAGCATCACGCGGGTTTTCATCTAGTTTTAAAAAAAAATCTATTCTTTACTTTTCGATAAGAATATTTGGTGTATTAATTACAACTTATATATGTCTTTATGACACATTTAGATAATTCCAATAAAAAATAAGTAAAGTGAAGTTATACTTAATACCTTGGATTAAGCAAAGATGTTATATAAACAATTGAAGGTGATTCGCACACCACATTTTTATAGTTGTATTAATAAGAATATTTGTCCAATAAAAAATAAGCAAAGTGAAGTTATACTTAATACCTTGGATTAAGCAAAGATGTTATATAAACAATTAAAGGTGATTCGCACACCACATTTTTATAGTTGTACATCAACAAACATGTTTCATAGTATTGTACAGTAGAAACCCTAAAACATATTTGGTAGTGTACAACTAAAAAAAAGTAATGTACGGATTACCACTCATTAGAAAAAAGAAAAAAAACAGGGAAATGATAACCAAAAAGAAGAGTAGACTTTTGTTGGAATTAATTCCTAGAAAACCAAGATGTATATCTTCTGCTTTTTTCGAGCATAAAATCTCTCAAGATAATTCAAACCAAAAAGCGAGCCACAAACGTAAGGGTATTGACATTGTTCTTGAGCCACTTTTTTCAAAAGCCTTTTTATCTTGTTAGTTTTTAATTGTAAGAGTGTGATGATATTTATTTATTTATATTTTTTTTGACAATGATCTATGGTTCAAGTAGCGAAACAATCAGTTTTATCAATGAGACAGAGTTTCGAATTTTGTCAGGTGCAAATTCTTACTCTATTAATCTCATTTGTTAGGGGGAGTCTAGTGGGGTTTTTCCTTTGGCACCGTTGTTCGGCTCGTGATAGCGAGATCCAGTTTAAACAACCGACTATCCGTTATAGAGTTAGGACCTTATTATTTGAATCAGTTGACGGTGAGGGAGTTTGTTTTTATTCGAAAGTCAACTATAAAAAAAAATTAATTTTTTTAGTTAAGTTTGTTTTGTTCAGCCAAAGTAGACTAGCTAGCCAAAGCTCCATACCCGAAAGTCCAAAACAACTAATTATTTCTAGATCAACTTAAAGCTAAAATGAATAATATAAATAACCTGTGACCTAACTTGTAAAAGTTTCACATTGTTAATTAACAAATGATATGTACAAGGTGTCACAATCTACTACTTAGTGTAACATATTTTCTTTTTTATATTATTTTTATTCATATCTGTTGTCAAAGTCTATATAAAAAACCCGATAAACATAATAAGCTTAAAATCAAATATATCCATAGTACTTCCAAAAGTTAAAATTCACTACACATCTTAGGATTTGACATTAAGAAGAACCGGTTGCTTGATTAGAAAAGATCAATTAAAGAAAATAATGTTGAATTAACCTCTAAAATAAAAATTTACATAAAAAGTTGTGTTGATTGAAGAGAACCGAATACTTTCTAACCCTTTATTAGCTCCACCTATGCATCTTAGACTACTCGGTATAAGGCGTCCCCCCACCCATTTGAAGCCCCTTGCCGCCCCGCTACAGGACCCCAAAGGGCATTTTGCTCCAAAAAAACTTTCTCATCGGCTAATTCTTGCCGCCCTTCTTGCCTTTGTTTGTGTGTATATTGTGTGTGTGTATATATATATATGTATGTATAGTATATATATATATTTGCCGCCCCTTGCCTCCTTACTCTATCATTTTTGAGGGCTTCTTCTCCTCTTACGCATTTGCCACATGTCACAAGACGCCCTTCATTTTTGAAGCCTTATACCGAGTAGTCTTAGGTCCACTCATTTCATACCGTATGTGACAGTCAAATCGTAATATCTTTTAAATGAACTTAAAAGTCCTTATTAGCTCCGCCTATGCATTTTAGGCCTACTTTCTTGCTGTTTGATGTTTTTGGATGAGCAATTTTGCCCTTTGAACTTGGTGTATTTTCTTTTGTTTGTTGAAATAAAAGTTAGCTTTTGGAAGAAAAAAAAAAGATCATATTGGTATTTCTAATAAAGTAATTATATAGCCTAAAATTTATAAAGACTTAATAGTTTTCCAGACTTGTGTGGTTCACAAATAACAGTGAACAAGATGATGGAGCCGACTTTTATATCACCAATTTTGGTACAAAGAATCGAACGAGATTACATGTGGTTAGTATTACAAACTAAAAAATCAAATCTTATTCTGTCTGTGAAACGTCAAATTAAGTTGTATATGCTCATATATAGACTTTCAGTAATATACAACGGTCGTCGTAGGCTTGCCACAGTCATTTTCACCACAAGATGCCGGCGGCCGGCTTGCAACATTTCACTATCCAAATATTCTTTAGAATTAATCATGCATCATCATAAGAATAAAGGACAACGTACTATACATTGTGAGATATTGACCCATTGCATGCATGTATTAAGAATTTACCACGGCCGGCGGTGATCAACTAATTACCAAAAACACACGAATGGCCCGGCCTTTAGATGGACTCGGCCTAAGTTGGCCACATTTTCCTTCTAAAGCCAAAAATTAGTAAAGTACAAGGACCTACAAAAAACCAATTAATGTTTTGCAGTTTTTACCCATTCGCGAATATGCTTATACTGTGGATGTTTAGATAGCGAAATGTTACAAGCCGACATCAGGAATGTATTCTAGAGATAGATAGATATATATAGGTAAGCCTGCCACGATCTTCAATTCCTTGTAGTTAACAAAAGTATGCACATCGCTAGCTAGTTGGAATTGAATAATATGCTTCACAAACAAATGTGTTTCATCCCTCTGTGGCTCTATTTCTATCAACAAAGAATATGAATTAATGTATGATTAATGACACTATATGTAATTGTTTGTGGATATTATTGTTCTGTTCTGCATCAAACAGAATACGAATTTATTTTGCACATTTCTATATAGCAATTGCATCATCAATTAGATTTTGATTGAATTTTTTTTACTTATTTTAACTATGATAATATATTAGAGAAATATTGTTGACCGTTAGCCCGTTTTACATCAACCTCTCTACGGCGCAAGATACTTTTGTCAACTCACTTGCGGCGTAGGTTTCCCTTCCGTGTTGCATACTTGCTATATCCCGAGCTTCCATGTTTAAATTCAATGATTTTAAACTAGCAAAAATAAGTTCGTCACCCCATTCTAGTTGCTCTAATGTAGTCCGTATATTCTGAGAGAGTTTTATACCTTTGACAAACATCCTATCAACCTCGTTACGAATCCGCCAATGCTTTTCAACTGGGAATTCTTCATACACTATGTTCGGCGTGCATTTACTATCTGTTGCACATATTCCCATTTCCTTTGCTTCTTGCTCCAATTTGGTTCGTCTTGTCCGAACACGACGTAATCCTTTGTCCGTTACACATGCGCAAGTTAGCTATAACGTTGCCACCAGAAACTGTGATTCGAAGCGGGCTCCGTCCTTAAGATATTAATAAACGGTTGCTGGTGGGGATGATAGGTCATAGGGGAGATAGGTCATAGGGGGTGATCGGTGATAGGGTGATCTACCTGACGGGCCCTGCACTTAGCCGATATGGCTCCGCCATGGACTGACGGGCTTTAATAAAGGGTTGCTGGTGGGGGTGATAGGTCATAGGGGTGATACGTCATAGGGGGTGATCGGTGATAAGGTGATCTACCTGACGGGCCCCGCCCTTAGCCGTTATGGCTCCACCATGGACTGACGGGCTCCGCTCTTAGCCACCATGGCTCCGGCATGGATTGACGGGCTCCGCCCTTAGCCGCCATTGCAGTGCATATATGATCTATGTTAAAGCAAATATTTTACACATGTGTAAATATACAAGTACAAATTTTTATTTTTTTTTTAAAATGACAAAAGTATATCAAATGACCTCTCTAATGAAAAAGAATGAAATTTTAAGACTACCCATATAATTTTTATAATTTATCGATGTATGGTTTTTGAGATAAAACATTTTAAATGAACTAGATAAAGCTTATAATTTATCAAGATCAAATGTCAGAATCTTGTCTCGCATTCTTTTTTTTTTTTTAAATAACCCTTCCCCAATAAATATAACCTTAAATTAATATGTTTCTCGATAATATTAAATCATTTAAAGTAATTGACTTGACTATCCTAAACTTTATGTGTATACACCAGACTAAATTCTAAGCTTGGCTGTCTAGCCCTTGCAAGCAAGGCCGAAACGATTCTCTTAAGCTCTAACTAAACTTTGATGGCCCGCCTCAATAAGGTTTTTTTTGTTTTGTTTGTTATTTTATTTTTATTTTTGTTCTTTGATTTTTTTTAAGATCCTCAGTAGCTGGTATCACCCTAAATTTGAGAAGATAATAGCGTGAAATAGATTTTGGGTCGTCCTACAAATCGACTCAGAGCTAGGGCTAACATAGTATGTCAGACATGACACGATAAGACACGACACCTATATGGGCTGGACACGGACACGAACATAAACAAGATAACTAATCGTGTTATTTTTTTCAAATACGAACACAACACGATACAATTACATGATAAAACATGTTAATAGACATTTCAAGTCCTAAATTGTAATTGGAAACAAAAAGTCCATAAAACTTAATAATAATCCCCTTGACATAATAATAATAATCCTTAAAGAAACAAAAATTCATAGAAGTTTTAACTAATACGTAACATACTTTAACAAAAATCAAGTCATAACATTCGTTAAGAACAATTTCAACAGGTCGACCTGTTAATGATACGAAATCTGTTAACGTGCTTAACGTTCTTGAGCCACCTTTACAATGGTAGTGACCAAGTTCTCAAGACACATATTGAGCCACCTTTAAATAGAGCCACCCATGAGTTAGTCAGATCTCTAAGCGTCACGACGAACTTGGTTCCTCAATTCATTGTTGCCCATGGATACTGTATATTCATTGTCGATTCTAAGATCTTTGAATTGCCAGTTAAATTCTGGTTAGTCATACTTTCAAGGCTAAGTTCTAGAATAAAGAAGACACTACAAATAACATTATTTTTAAACATTCATATCACTAAAATCACATGTTATGAATGATTCGTAGTCGTATTATTCTTCATTTTAATTAAATTCAATTCAAATGGCTCATTTTCAGTACTGTATATCAAGACCTCGAATATATGACCTCAAATACCAAGCATTTTATTATTATTATATTATATATATATATATATAATGGTCAAAAACTATATTCTCAACATTTCAGAAAGGGAAAGATTCGTCATCATTATTAACGTTTTTAGCATGAGACTTAATGAGCCGTTGACATGAAAAGTAATAAAAAGTAAAAGCAGGGGTAAATTATCAACATCTCTAAAACATCAAGGATCTGTACGGTTTTAGCAGTTACTCTTTTTACCGGCAAAACTGTAATTCAAATATTAGTTTATCGGACATTTTCTTGATCAAGATGCTAATCTTCAAGCTCACACCACTCACACACACAGATATAGATACAGAACATTAAAGATAGCTTTATTTGATCTACTTGTACGTATTATATATATATGGGGGTGACCAATTACTGTTAACTTTCTTGAGATCAAGATTCCGCGGGGTTATCTTTTCTTGCTCCGATCTCTATGATCATATTTGTTTTCCGAAGACAAGAATCTTTTATCGCTTTCCTTTCGTTATCAGAGATTCCCCATTTTTTCACCTTTCTAATTAAAGAAACACAAACTTTATTAGCAATGATGCCCATCATGTTCTTCTTCTTCTTCTTCTTCTTCTGCCTATCTATCTATCTCTCTGTAACCCTTCTTTTTTCTTTCCCAGAACGCGCTTTTTCTCTCTATCTCTCTCTTAGTCCTTTTCATTTACGCCTTTGCTTTTCTTTTTCTTTTTTTGCCTTCTTTCAATTCCGGTGGCTAGTCTATACATACATCCCTAAATCCCAACAATTATGTCTTCTTCTGGCAACTTCAATCACCTCTCTCACCCCCATATTTACGGTATGCAAAAATTTAGTTTTTGGGTTTCATATGCAACATCTCTCTTTATCTCTTTCTTGTCTTTTTTTCATTTAGTAATATTCGATTTACTGATTGTTTAATTTGGGGGTTTGATGCACTTTGTTTCTTGAAACATAGAGAGGAAATCATGGTTTATGAGATGGCTGAGTAAGCTTTTCAAAGGTGGTTCTAGCTATCGTGGGCAGCTTGGTGGTACAAATCGTGCTCCACAGTTTAGTGGAGACGAAAACATGGTCCTAAGAGCTCCGGTTAGATCCTTGGTAAATACTATCTTGCCTATTTTATCGCCGTTTTATATACTATATTGACGGAAACAAAACATCAAAAATTAACTTTAAGTATGCATTATTGTAAATTGTTAGCAAAAAGTATAAAAGTACGTTTTGTATCATTGTGCAAAAGGTATGCACTTTTCATGTAACTACTTTACTTTTGACGTACAACTTGATTTGAAAACCACAAGAAATCGCATCTTAAAAGCTCTCGCATTTCATTAGGATAATCGCTCAAGGACTGATAAAGAGAAGGAAGAATTAGATCGAGCAATTGCACTTTCTTTGGCTGAAGGTTTAAAAAAACCAAATGGTAAGTTTTACTTAATAAAAAGATTTTGATGTCAATTAGTTCTAGATAAACAATTTTCTTGTATTTTTATTTGTTCAGGATATGGGTGGCGACCCAACAATAATGATGATCGTGGAAAATCAGCTCAGGACGATCTTCATTCTTCAATTCCTCCATATGCTCCTAGAGAATATCAGCCAATGGGATATCGGTACTTATGATGCTCTTTTCATTTACATCTTCTTTTTTGTTTTTATGAATCAACATGCCTTTCTTCAACTCAAAAATCTCAAAAAATTGCAGAATATGTGGTGGCTGCAATCGCGACATAGGTTATGGAAATTATTTGGGATGTATGGGGACATTTTTCCACCCTGAGTGCTTTTGTTGCCGTGCTTGTCGTTACCCAATCACAGAACATGAGGTAATTTGTTACTGTATTTGATATGTGATTCGGTTAGAATGACGGTGTTGAATGTTTTCTTATTAGTTTTTTGTTCTGTTGATTTAAGTTCTCTTTATCAGGGAAGGATGCATACCATAAGACTTGTTTCAAAGAGCTTACACATCCCAAGTGTGAAGTCTGCTTTGAATTTGTAATTTCATCCTGAACCCACCCCTTTTATGTTCAGTTGACTTTTTAAATAGATTCTAAAATGCTAAAATGTGAATATTTACTTTTCTTTTTAAGATTCCCACCAATGGAGCTGGGTTGATCGAGTATCGATGCCACCCATTCTGGTCCCAGAAATATTGTCCTGTACACGAGCAGGATAATACAGCACGATGCTGTAGTTGTGAACGATTAGAGGTATGGTTTCTGAATTCTGACTTAGTAATAAATTGTATGTATTATATGGTATATTTTCTAATCTTAGTGTTTGTTAAAGTCGGTGAACGCAAGATACATATCTTTGGGAGATGGAAGAAGTTTATGTTTGGAGTGTATGGAATCTTCAATAATGGATACTGGTGATTGCCAGCCACTTTACCACACTATTAGGGATTACTATGAAGGAATGAACATGAGACTTGATCAACAAATTCCCATGTTACTTGTCGAAAGACATGCCCTTAATGAAGCTATTGTTGGGGAGAAAAATGTAAAAACTGTTGCTTTTTTTCCTTTCAGTTATCACCTTTTGCAGCTTCAAGTCTTCTGACCCGAAAATGGCTTCTATTATCAGGGATTCCATCACATGCCCGAGACACGGGGTCTTTGCCTTTCTGAGGAGCAAACTGTTACAAGTGTAAGTTTTCTTAGTTAAAATGAACTTTTTTTTTTGCCATCTTTATGTTGTTTCATAACATTTGATTTTGTAAATTTCAGATATTGAAAAGGCCAAAAATTGGGGGTAATGGATTGATAGGAATGAGAACACAGCATCAAAAATTGACTCGACGATGTGAAGTTACAGCCATTCTTGTTCTTTATGGTCTCCCAAGGTAAAGTTTCATGTTTTTCTCTGAATCTTGGAGGCTAGTTTCTAAAACAAAGGTCACAAAACCATGTTGCAGATTACTAACGGGTGCCATTCTTGCTCACGAGTTGATGCATGGCTGGTTACGTCTTAAAGGTAACTAGAATTCACTGCTTATTCTTTATATCAGCCGAAAAATATTTATCCTTTTGCACATGTTAAGGGTTTTTGAAATGGACAGGTTATCGAAACCTAAATCCCGAGGTAGAAGAAGGTATCTGTCAGGTGCTTTCATATATGTGGCTCGAATCAGAGATCATGCCTGGATCGACCTCATCAGCTCCATCCTCATCTTCTTCAGTATCAAAGAAAGGTGGAAAGTCAAGGGTCGAGAATAAGCTGGGTGAGTTTTTCATGCATCAAATAGCTCATGATGCTTCACCTGCATATGGAGGAGGATTCCGAGCTGCTAATGCAGCAGTGAATACTTATGGTCTGCGCCGTACACTTGATCACATTCAACTAACTGGAAGCATTCCCCTGTGAATTTCTTCAAAATTCATTCCCCTGCTTTACTGCATAGTCCTTCGAGGATTTGAGTTTATTATATGGAGGCTTGACAAGGTAACCCAAGTTTTTGCTGGGTCATTATAGCGAATACATGAGGAAAATATGACTGACGAGTTCTGAGAAATAAGTCTCTATCAATAAACTTCAATTGTAATTTTTCTACAATTGGTATTGGGGTATTGTATTTGGCATATAACATACACAAAAAAGCAAAGAAAAGAAAAGATGTACCCCATTAATTTGAGCCAATACTCAAAACTATTTATTATATTGTAGCATAAATATTGATTTGATGATAACAATTGTTTAGCTAATTTAGTTTTTTCACTTCTCCAAGCTACTTTTATAATGTATGGTGCAAAAATCTGAATGGATCTCAAAACTTAAACAATAACCACTGTGTGCACATCTGAGTTTATCACCGTCGCCATCAGCCTTTTGGCTAGAGGTATTCAAGTTGGCCTATCAACCAAAAGGTTGTCGATTCAGATCCCTTTTGGGAAAAATGTGTAAATGATTGTGTTGTGTGAATTTTTGTGTTTCCTGTATCTCCCAAAACTTGTATTCCATGACCAGAGATCAAGTACTTTCAAATGTACATAGCAGCAGTAAATTTAAATCCCTACACTGAAAAAGAAGTAACTAATGGCTTCTTTCCCGTTTCACTTTTCTCGACTGATCTGTACAAGGGATATGATACTTTTATAGGTAATACAACTACAATGGTAAATGGTGAGAAACATTTACCTGTTTGACTCCTAAACAACAAAGTTGGCTAGCCTGTAGTCATCCTACAATAACCAACTGGATGTTTTGATTTCAAAGAATGATCAAGTTATACAAGCAAGATCTGATGCTGAAAAACTTAAAAAATAGATTACAAATGATTCACAAGTAAAGAACATGGGGGTGACCAATAAGTATTAACTTTCTTGTGATCAAGATTCCGCGGGGTTATCTTTTCTTGCTCCGATTTCTATGATCATATTTGCTTTCCGAAGACAAGAATCTTTTATCTCTTTCTTTTCGTTATCAGAGATCGATTCCCCATTTCTTCACCTTTCTAATTAAAGATACACAAACTTCATCAGCAATGATGCCCATAATGTTCTTCTTCTTCTGCCTCTCTATCTATCTCTCTGTAACCCTTCTTTTTTCTTTCCCAGAACGCGCTTTTTCTCTCTATCTCTATCTTAGTCCTTCTCATTTACGCCTTTGCTTCTCTTTCTTTCTTTTTTGCCTTCTTTCAATTCCGGTGGCAAGTCTATACATACATCCCTAAATCCCACCAATTATGTCTTTTTCTGGCAACATCAATAACCTCTCTCAACCCGGTATGGAATAATTTGGTTTTTGGGTTTCAAATATGACATCTCTCTCTGTCTCTTTCTTGTCTTTTGTTCGACTAAATCATTATTTAATTTCGGGGTTTGACACACTTTGTTTCTTGAAACATAGAGGGGAAATCATGGTTTAGGAGATGGCTGAATAAGCTTTTCAAAGGTGGTTCTAGTTATCATGGGCCGCTTGGTGGTACAAATCACGCTCCACAGTTTATTGGAGACGAAAACATGGTCCTAAGGGTGGAAGGAGTGCCTCCCTACTCCTCCCCACCTTTTTTATTTTTCCCCATTTTTTACCCACTTGCAAGGAATGTTTCACCACCGCTCTCCACCTTTTTTTTTTTACGAAATAAATATGAAATTTAAAAATACAGAAATATTATATAAATGGATAAGAAGGTGGGGAGGGACATGGATACAATGGTCACCACTTTTCTCACCACCCACCCGGTCACCAAAGGGTCGGGGTGGTGTTCCACCCGGTCACCGCTCCTTCACCAGTGTATACCGTCCACCCTTATTGTCCAAAGGTTACGTAGGGTTAAGGGTTTCTTCGTCGATTTTTAAAACAATTTATAAAATGTTTTTTAAAAATGTGTGATTGGTGTGTATCAGAAAAACTTCATTATCAACAAACTTCATTATCAAAATTTAAAGTGTGTTGTGACTTGTGAGAGAGATACAAGTGCTACTATATTTTGTCCTACAAGGGTGTTCGGAAATCATTATTACTACTACTGTTCAATCAAGTATAAATTGGGATGGCTATCATCATTCATGTAATGTAATGTAATGCATGAAAATGAAAATGAAAATGAAAATGAAAATACTAAGGCGACTTTAGTTGTATAAAATGTTTTTTAGTTTTTTATTTCTAGTTTTTAAAAAAATGAAAGGGGTTTTTAATTTCTAGAAAATAAATGAAAATTATGAAAACGTGTTCAAATTTAGAATATGCTAATTTCATTTTTCATTTTAGAAAACTAGAATACATATTGGAGATGTGGAGGGAGAGGGAAGAGGGAGATGGAAAATGAAAATGGAAAATGGAAAACATCAAAATGTTGTTTTTCAAATTCATGTTATAAAATGAAAAATGGTGTTTTTCATTTTCCTGGAAAAAAAATTTTAAAATTTTTAATTTGATCACATATTCTGTTTTCCATGTTTTCTTAAAAAAAAAGAAAAAAGAAAATAGAGAATGTTTTCTCCAACTAAACGCAGCCTTAATTATTCAACTTAGATTCCCATCCATGTTAAATATGATTAAGACTTAAGAGATTTAAAAAAATTCATAACTACTCCCTCAAAATATTGAGAATGAGGCTTTAAAAAACCATGTTTAAGCTTTTAATAAATAAAAAAAGTGTTAATCAAAAGTTTTTTTTAAGTTGCTGGTAAATAGGCCTAATAATTTGATTATCCATTCTAACAAGACTTTATTCCAATATCTATTTAAACCAATTATTTTACAAATTAAAGAACCAACAGATTAATCAAATTAGAAATTTGATCAGGAAAACATTGGTAGTCTTGAAGTCTATTGACCGGCTGACCGCTAATGTTTTGTAAAACCTATTACAAAGGACTTTTGCTAGAAATAGATCTCCGGTTTGAATTTGTAATTGGGGTGAGGGCCCCGGGGGGGGGGGGGGGTATAACGGATTCGGGATTTATAATTTATTAATTTTTATTAATTGAAATTAATTTTACATCATAAAAAGCAGATGATGTGAAATCATTAAAGGCGGAAATAAGATTAATAATAAGTGAGGTGAAGAATTGCCAATTTGCCAGTCCCCCATCTAGGCAATTCACATCACATCTCTTGTCTCTTATTTAATATGCAAGCAATGTAAGTATAAAGTCAAAACATTTGACTGCAATTATAATGTTTAGTTTACAAATTATAAAACGCAATTAAGAAAATTCAACTATTTAATAAACCGCAAGATCAGAATATAAAAATTTAGAATGGAACTCTTGGTGCTCTTTTAATTTGTAACATCTATTTTCTTTCTTTGTATCTTTCCTAACACCTTGCCAGTTTATATAATAAATAAGTTTTGCCGTTAAAAAGAATAAATTTAATATGATATATAAGTTAACAAAATAATTAGAAGATTGTATATCTTTTTCAGAAAGCAACACTTACTAAACTCGGAAACATATTGCAAGCAATAATTCATATCAAATACTAAGCGTATGATAAATTAATGATATAGTAGTCAAATATTTGAAGATAGTATTTCTCTTCGAGAAACATACTACAAGGAATAATTCCGCATTAAATACCAAGTTTAAAATAAATTTATGAAATGTTTATAACTTAAACATCATAACAACAAAAATATGAATTTAAATTGCTAAAAATTTGATAATAATTTAGATTTTAAGGTATCTAACTATTGAAATATAAAAAATAAGTAAGTAAAAAGTAAGTAACACTTAATGTCGTCTTTCACGAGTTTTGGGTCCTAATACTGTCTTCAACGGTATATGGGGGAGGTTGAGACGTAGACAACCTTACCCTACCAAAGAAAAAGATGCTTCGAGGTTCTACCGAAGGTAGAAAAGGACCTCTAGCTTTGCCTGATATAAGGATCGAACCTTTGACCTCTGTACCAACCACTTGATCCAACCCGGTTGGTTATTTTTGAAGTATAAAAAATGACTAGACAGAAGCTCGCGCGATGCGTCGGCGATGGTGGGAGCAGTGGTGGTGGTAGCGGTGGCGATGTGGAAATGGCGGCGACGGGTGGTGGTGGCGGCGCGCTTTTATTAGGTGGTAGTGGGTTGTAGTTATTTTAAGGGTTGAGGGATGTATGTTGTAAATAATTTCATTAAGGGTATTATAGGTATATTAGGTGAAAATATTTTATAACCAAAGTAAGCTCAATGGTTGTTTTCAAGATCGGATCGGAATGAAATCCTAAGATCGATCCTATACAAATACAAATCATTCTACATTAACCAGGAGCGAAAGATAAAGATGTAGATCCTAATACTTACCATCAATCATTATAGAATGAGAAAAACCATAGGACAGGAGTGTAACTTTCAACTTAGATAGCAAAAATGTTTAACCATAGTACAACAACAATGACTTGTTTTCATACAACGAAAATTGTAAATTGATCTACACGTATGAATTGCAGACCCCTCTTTAAACCGATCAACTCACAACACGCTCAATGCGAGTCCAAAATATAATTTTGTTTTTTCTTGGCTTCGATTTTCTTATATACATAAGTTTATATAATCGCGCATTGTCTTTAACTCTTAAACAAATGTAGAAATTTATCTTAGTTTCCTAATGGGTAACGCACGTCCAAACAGCTTTTCAACTTCGGTCGCTTCCATTTGAAGTGAATCCAAGATTTCCTTTTCTTCTTTAGTTAGTTCCCTAATAAAATTTTGTTCATCTTGTTGCAACTCTTTGAACCCTTCGACTAACCGTTGGAACAAGGTCATTTCAGTGTCTCTAACCTTCACCACCTCTTTCTCGACCTCCTCTTCTATCTCTTCGGCTTCTTTTAAGATAAACTTCTCACCCTCTTCGGCTTCTTTTAAGATAAACTTCTCACCCTTTTCGGCGGTCTTTTCTAGTCTCTCCACAAGAGGTGGTTCGGGCCCACAAGTGTTATCAGTCCTTATGAAAGTGTCAAAGTTACGCCCTACGGATTGAGCTGCCTCTTGCAGCCGTGGGACGATGGATTCTGGCAATGTTGCACTTCTTGTGTATATCACTGCTCCACCATATCCATCCCATGCGTCGTTTCTCCCACGATAATATACAAATATATAGTCATCTGGTTTGTCGTCTATTTGGGAAGACAAAATGTACCTGC
Source organism: Solidago caesia (assembly GCA_028566075.1). Lineage (NCBI taxonomy): Eukaryota > Viridiplantae > Streptophyta > Magnoliopsida > Asterales > Asteraceae > Solidago > Solidago caesia. The sequence goes on from JAOXNX010000035.1 coordinate 601,926, forward strand.
ACAAGTGCACATGTATTTTGAGGTCATATTGACTCATTTCGTGTTCATAGACACGTGACTCTTTTAGCCTTTTCAAGAGAAAATAAATAATGCATTGGGTGTTGTATTCCAAAAAAAAGTCTTTTCTGAAAGGCAGATATATTTGCAATTTGTCTACGACGGGACGACAACCCACAACTCGTTGGTTGATGGGTCACCTCGAATATCACTAGAGCAGACTTACAGAGGCCCTTTGGTAAACCAGGAAAGAGTTAACGTCAAGTTTGTCACATATGGGTTAATTATGATAAAGGTGTTTGGCAATCGCTTACGTTTTCATAAAACCATAATGAAGTTTACGAAACTTTGTATATGGTTGTAATAAGTTGTAAATTTGATATTGATGTTCTTATTTTAACAAAAAAAAAAAAAAAAACCTGTTCATTATGTGACTTTTATACTGTTAAAATATCAAAATCAGAAAAACATAATGCTTAATATATAGAGTGCACAGAAACAGGAATGGATCAAGACTAGTTACCAGTCATCTTGGTAGTGAAGAAACTCATTGTCATGATTATAAAGAACTCCAGGAAGGTTTGGATCTTGCACAAATGTTTGCACAGCAGATCGAGTAAAGAATCCACCATCTGGAGTTTTTATACGCCACGTCAGATTCCCTACAAGTTTATCAGATTCTGTATGGAATTCATGCAGTTGACAATCGAAGGCGTCAAATGTAGGATTTAGACCACTTGTTATGTACCACTTCCCGCTAAAATCTTTCATGTTGAAGCTTTTGACCATTGCAGAGGGATCAGGGACTGGGAATTCACCCACATCAGACTTTTGTGGCACACATTTCTTTCGTGAAACTGCACACTCATTGAACTGATCCACAACACTGTTTGCAAACAAGTCACCACATTTTATCTGTGAAACATAAGTTCATGAATCTATCAGATGCAATATTTTTCAAGCATGAAACAAGAGGTGGCAAGATGAGAGGGTCGGGCGGGTAGCGGGTTCGGTAGCAGATCATAATGGGTTCGGGTTAAAACTGGTCATTTTTTAGTACAAAAACAATATGGGTCAGGTCAGGCCCATATAAATAATTCATGCATTAATTTTGAAATAAGTATCTAAATCCTGAATTTAGAATGTTCGGATCTTGTATACATTAAGAATAGACTTTGGGCCAATTTTTGACCTTTCGATTTGATCCTTTTGACCCGTTGGAGATAAATACCCACCAAACTGACACGTTCATAAGTAAAACGTGTCAAAATTGCCACCTCTTATAAGAAACAAAGGACAAGCGAAAAACTTACCTGGCATTCGGTCTCATCAGGTCTGTTGTTGCATGTTTGGAGACAGGCAACATTTGCCGCACAAGATGGGTTTGCTATACATTTCGCTAGTTCAATTCTGTAGGAGCACAGAATATGTCATTTGTTAACTTGCTTCCATTCAATTTCATATTTAGAACTATAAGGTAAAAGGATACCCATAACAGAAGAGAGTGTTTATATGATATTTTATTACAGAACAAAGTTGTGTTCAATTGAGGCCCAATGTCTTTTGCCTTCATTAAGTGATGCCATCTGGTATGGAAGAAGTGATCAAATTATGAGGGAGTTTGGATGTGCATTTTGAGACTTAAATAGTTAGAATGAGATAACTAGATTAAAGCCAGGGATAGGTAGGTAATTTTACAATCATCATAGTGATTAGTTCTCTTACAGTAGTTATTACCTGCTTCTAGCCTTCTGTAAATTATATTTTCAATCCTAAATGATGAGAAAATCAGGGTCATAAGCTTTTTCATCCAAACACTTAAAGCTTATTAATGCAGTTTTAAGTCGTAATAATCAACTTAAACGCAAATCCTCCTAGCACAAAAAATGTAAAAGTACATCCACATACTTTAGGGAACAAAGTATCTAAAAATCTGGATAAATCTTAATCACATATCCGAAAATTGATTCATGTATTTCTTCAGATTGATATAAATACATATCAAAAAGGAGGTTTCGTAATGTACAAATTATATACAGGTTTTCCCTTGGTATCAAATAAAAATATCAACACTAGAAGTTTCAAAATTTCACTAAACTTATTCCCTTGGTACTTAAGTGTAAACATAGCACCTAAAACTTCCATTTCTTGAAAAGTAGTTTCATCGTGAATTTATGTTTCCTGTTCATTTTTATTTATGGTTGTGCGATTGTCAGAAAACAAAATTCCATAAAGGACAGGGGTTGGGTGAATTACCTGCATTCTTTGAGTAAGCATGTACAAGTTTTAAGAGCATCAACAGCATCAACCCTGGGAATGACAACAAATGTGCAAACCAATACAATAGCCAGTTGTACGAATTGCCTCCATTGCCTCTGAAAAATCAAAGTTGCACCCCTTCTAAGATTGAATCTTTCTATTTCCTTGAAACCGAAAAACAAAAGATGTCAAAGTTGAAGCAAGAAGTAAGAAAAACACTTATGGGTGTTTGGACATTAATCAGTTTTTAGTGAAGTCCCAGTAATAAGTTTATAGTGATTAGGTAAGCCACTACTGCTTTTGATTATGTGAGTATAAAGTGTTAAACAATTGGAAATTTAATCGGTCATTTGTAATGAAATCAATGTTTAAAACAACGACGACTTATACAAGAATTTACCTCAAAACTTGCATTGATCCTATATATTGGAGATTTCTCTTTACAATGTGAAAATGGAGTTGAATAGCTAGAGTCCGGCCTATAAGACTGGAAGTATTTGTAATATTGATGGTTAGATCGAATTTTCATCATAACTATACTCACGGGAGCTAGTCCACTCCTGTGAAACCTTTCATTACATGGTGATTTGGCATACAAACTGATGGTTTCCTCTTTGCAGAGAAATACCGTGTGTAAAGAAAGAGCCATAGTTAATTCAAAAGTCCAACCTGAAAATCATTTTGTACAAGTTAGAAATCACATTCTGATAGTTATTACAATTACAGAATATCAGATGAACAACGAATATATATGGATAACATTTTAGCAACTTTGTTAGGAAATTTTGTAAACACAAGAATATGGCATATTACAAGCAGCAAGATGGGCAGGTCGCACGGGTACCATTTGGGTTGAAACGGGTCATTTTAGTTGATGGTTTGAAACGCTCACGGGGATAACCGGTTAGACAGCGAACATTCCCGGGTAACTCTATGTTTTGTTAAGGAACCAGGCCCATTTCAAGATTCTTGCATTAACTTCATGTTAAAACCATAATACATACACATTAAACAATAAAAACCATGAAATCAATTCAATATACTGTATAAACTCACAATTCCCACTTCACATTGCTAAAAATTCAAGAAATTTAACCAGCAAGAGAAACATATAAATAATAAAGGGTGTACCTATTTAATATAAGACAGTGTAGATGATTTGAGCTTAAAGACAGCCTCTTGTATAATATCTTCTTGTTATAGCACTTTATGAGTTTTAAACATTTTAGGATTTAAAAGGGTGCGTAGTATATATTAGATATTGATATTTATTTATTATAATTATAAATATAAATTTATGATAGTTGTAGAAAGGGGGACTCCTTATCCCAAAATAGTGTAGAAAAATAAAATTGGTGGTGGGTAATATTTAGACCCACGTCACACTTCAAAGCAATGGAAGGTGTTTGCTCATATCCTATCTTGTTGTATCTATATCTCAAACTTCATTCTTGGAGAGAATCTTTTATGGGCTAAAATGACCAAAAGACATGTTTTTCGGTGGAGGGTGGTTTTAATAGGAACTAGTAAGTTCGAGCAGCGCATTGCGCGGCTTCAGATATTATGATTACGTTTATTATTGATATAATTTTGTTATGATAGTTTACTTGGTTGAATCCACAACCACTAATTTGAAAACCACTATAAAAAACAAATTAAAACAATACCAATAAAACCATAAAAACAAAAAAAAAAACACCAGAAATTCAAAATAGGGGGGGAAAAAAATCCAAAATAGAAAAAATAAAAATAAGAATAGCAATCTCAAATGAATAAAAAAAAAAACAAAAAAAAACATTGTGATAGCTTGATATTTAGGTCCAATACATTTTGGCCAAGCCCAAGGTTGTTTATTTGTCTCACAAATGAAAAACAAAACAGGTGGAAGAGGGGGTTTGAACCCTTGACATCTCACTCACTAAGGCCTTTCGTAGTAAGCTTTTCTAGAACACCCTATTCTTTCAGCCACATCAACGCCACATCAGCTTTTCTCTCTCCTAGAACACCCCCAAAAACACCCCCTTGTACTAAGCCCTATTCTTCACCATATTCTTAAATATTTTATTATTTCCTATTTTTTTAACACAAAATTAAATAAACA
>JAOXNX010000035.1:613705-624049 GCA_028566075.1 Solidago caesia
TCAGTGACCCACTCAAAGTTTAGTTCACCATGTTCTAGCCAGCCGACTTCACCAAGACTAAAAGAGAAGTCAAACTTTTTTGACCCGTCCTTCGATTCTTGTAATGTTAGAGAACTTTTGGAGGATAAAATTGGAAAGAAGCTTCTTCAGACTTGCACTACGTCGCTCTTGTATTCCCGTCATTTACTTTGTGGAAATTTTGTTGTAATTCCAATACTTTCTGAGCTTTGTCTTTTTAAGGTTGTTGCTGCAGAAAAAGTAATCGAAAATAGTAATAATGGGGATTTGGAGAGAAGTAACGGTTCGATTGTTCAATCTTCAAGTATAACTGAAAATAGCAACCCTTTTTTGGTAGATCATGGAACAAAAGTTCATTTGTTCTCTGAGAAAACAAATTTTGATCTATGTAGTGAGGATGGCGTAGATAATATAGTAGTTGATAATTTAAAGTTGGGAGGCTTGTCAAAGGAGTACGCGGTTTTAAAGGATATTATCGTTTCATCTTCTATTAGGAATACTTTGTCAAGGTAAATTTTCTCTCCATTTATGGTAAAATCATCATTGTTTTTTTCATTTGTTTTGGATGATAAAGGTTCTTTTTACACGTTACCTTATATGCATGTAAACACAAAATTTAGTGGGTTTTCAGATTTATGTTTTGGAACTGATTATCTGATTATTGCAATTTGAAGTCTGAAGTCTCCATATTTAGTTTTTAATGTGTGCTTCAGATTATATTATTCTTTCAGTGTCAAATAATCAGTTTTGGATAATCAATTTCGTACCTGCTGCAATAAAACTGATTATCTAGGACTCAAATATATAGTAACAAGCTATTTATTCTTCTTTTTAACTTGTTTTGAGAGACTTTTACTCTCATTTCACAGAACGCCACTCATCGTTTTATAAAAATGTAATTTTTGATCATTTTATTTGTTATCAGTTCTCTTTTGATAGTTACAACTTATAGCCAACAGATCATATGCAAGTAGTATTTCCGGCTACCCCCACACACATTTTATTTCAGTTAGTTACCTGTCTATAATTATTATCACTAATTACATTCATAAGGCACACCCAAACGCGTGCTTATGTACACAAGCACTGAAATAGCTAAAAGAGTATCAAAATGGTTTTGCTAAAAGTAATAGTTGCCTTCTTGTAATGACTTTTTTAGTATGGGTTTACGCCCAACAAAGGGAGTGTTACTTCATGGTCCACCTGGCACAGGGAAGACTTCTTTGGCTCGATTGTGTGTCAATGATGCCGGTGTCAATCTCTTCACTGTAAATGGCCCAGAAATTGTCAGTCAATATTATGGTGAAAGTGAGCAAGCATTGCATGCCGTCTTTGATTCAGCTACCAGGGCCGTGCCTGCTGTGGTAAACTTTATTTTTTTTCCTCTTTCATCTTTTTTCATGAACCTTCTGTTAAATATTTCAGTTAATCGTTTTTATTTTCGATGGTTCTTTATAATAACAATAAGTTTGAGATTTTAGGTTTTCATTGATGAGTTGGATGCCATTGCACCATCACGCAAAGAAGGTGGTGAAGAACTTTCTGAAAGAATTGTTGCAACACTACTAAATTTGATAGATGGAATTAGCAGAACTGAAGGCGTACTTGTTATTGCTGCCACCAGTAGACCTGACAGTATAGAGCCGGCACTCAGACGTCCTGGAAGACTTGATAGGGAAATTGAAATAGGTAATATAGTTTTGATTAATTCTACTGTTTGTGACAAAACTTATGAAGCATGATTAGAGGTGGAAAATTCGAACCACTTACTTTTGATGGTTCAATCTGGATTGTGTTTTATCATTAATGGGTCAAACGTGTAAAATAAAAAAGTTGGTTGTAAAGGAAATTGGTCAAATGGCTGGAATTGGGTTGAAAGTTGCCCAAAGTATTTTTTTAAAGCCGATAACCTTCTAAATCATTTCATTCACGAGTTTATACAGCAACAACGATGCCCAATCCTGCTGGGACGGTCATGAGTTCATACAAAAGGATTCGTATTTGATACCCTTATTTAAGTGACAAAATTTTGAGCAAAAGCGGTTTCAGTTGACCTAACTTGACCAGTTTCATCCTGTACCAAAATCGACCTATTTCAAAAGAATTTGACCTGTCAAACAACACGTGAGACCTGCCATTTCTGCCAACTTGTATTTTTAAAAGCATTGCAATTTAAAATGGGTTTGTATCAAAGCAAATGATTTTTCCCCTTTAACAGATTCTTTACTGTATATATGATGATTTATTTTGTTTTATTTGTTTGAATTTTATGCAGGTGTGCCATCTCCCGTCCAACGTCATGATATATTACGTACTTTGCTCAACCAAAAAGAACACCGTCTTTCAGATAAAGAAGTTCAGCATCTGGCTATGACCACTCACGGGTTTGTGGGTGCTGATTTGGCATCTCTTTGCAATGAAGCTGCCTTTGTTTGCCTTAGGCGCTCCATTGGCAAGATCCATGAACAAAATAAAGCATTATTTGATATGAAGGACTCACATTACGGAAATAATTTGGAGGGTCCAGTTTTACCTAATTTAGAGGTGGATTTCGGAAGTGTTGAAAGTAATTGGAAGGGGGAAGATTTTAGCATGTCTCTTGAAGATTTCGAGAAAGCAAGAATTAAAGTTAGACCAAGCGCCATGAGAGAGGTACTATTTGTGTGTATGGTCTACAAGCTGTGTTAATTGGCCATTTTACCTCATGTTATGATCACCTTTTGCCAACATGGCAAAATGGGTGGGTTGGGAACTGGTCGGGTTTTTTTATCATATAATTTGGCTTGTCAAGTTTGACAACAAAAGTGATACTTTCAATAGTAATCCAAATCTTAATACAGTTTACGAGATTTAATTTGTTTAAATATATTTTTGGTTGATTATTACCGGAACGACAATTTCCCTTTTTAGCTTTCGTATTTATTTTACTCATTTGACCTGTAATAGATTAAAATAACCCAGATTCACTCCTGAGTAAATAGTTTGAAATCTATGACCTCAAATAATTTTCATAGCAGAGTGACCAAAATCTACTTTGTTCGATGTTACAAGTTCCTAACTATATTTAATCATTTTGACGTGTTTAATATGTAATCAGGTTATACTCGAGGTTCCCAAGGTTAGCTGGAAAGACGTTGGTGGTCAAGAGGAGGTCAAAATGCAGTTAATGGAAGCTGTAGAATGGCCTCAAAAACACCAGGAAGCTTTCAAGCGTATTGGCACTCGACCACCAACGGGGATCTTATTGTTTGGTCCCCCAGGGTGTAGCAAAACCCTTTTGGCTCGTGCAGTAGCATCTGAGGCGAAGCTCAATTTTCTTGCAGTAAAGGGGCCAGAACTTTTCAGCAAGTGGGTTGGTGAATCAGAAAAGGCTGTAAAGTCTCTGTTTGCAAAGGCAAGGGCTAATGCTCCTTCGATTGTATTTTTTGATGAATTAGATGGTCTTGCCAGTGTTCGTGGAAAGGAAAATGATGGGGTTTCAGTTTCTGATCGTGTTATGAGTCAACTTCTTGTTGAATTGGATGGTAATAGGTGCCCTACTGGTTTGCTATTTTTTGTTTTGGGGTCTAATAATCAGTTCCAGAATTAAGTCCTAACACCCCTGGTTCTCATCATGTGTTCATTTTTGCAATTTGTTTGGTGATTTAGGTTTGAATCAGCGAGTTAATGTCACTGTTATTGCTGCTACAAACCGGCCAGATAAGATTGACTCGGCCCTTTTGAGACCAGGTATCACTTAGTTTATCTGATGTTATTTAATTTTGGGTTTTATTCTTACCTAGTTGCGGGAATTTTGTAACTCAGTTTCTTGATAATAAATATTTGGCAGGACGTTTTGATAGGCTTGTTTATGTGGGCCCACCAAATGAAAAAGACCGTAAGGAGATTTTCCGTATTCATTTGGGTAAAATGAATTGCAGTTCTGATGTATGCATTGAGGATCTGGCTCATCTTTCTCAAGGCTGTACTGGTGCTGACATATCTCTAATATGTCGTGAAGCAGCTGTTGCAGCTATCGAGGTTTGTAATCTCTAGGACTCAAGTTCAGCCCAATTGGGGTAAATGGGTAAAACTTAACCATTAAATGGAAACGTTGTATGGGTCGATATTCACCTAAATGTTATTTTAAAAATGCCTATTGTAATAGTGTGGAGTATAGTTTTTGTAACCGCATTTAGCATATTAGTTATGTCAATTTCAGAAAATAAATGATAAAAAGTGATTGTGGGTCAACCTGAACCAACCTGCTCATGTTGAGCTGCAATAGAAAGATAAACTTTTGACCCATTACCCAACAGGCCGGACCCACCTATTTTCCTCTCTCTAGTAATGTCCGTTGACTGTCAGTGAGGATAAAGAGCTTGCAGTTTTTTTTTTATAACTTTTATCAAACATCACTTCATTATTCATATTACAGTGATGGTTGACCACAAATACTTGCCATCTCAGGAGAGTTGTAATGCATCAGAAGTAAGAATGGGACATCTAAGATCTGCAATCGTACAAGTGCAGCCATCGGATGTAGAGTCTTATGAGGAATTGACTAGAAAATTTCAGAGACTTGTGTCTGTTGCTACCCCAAAAGATGATTTAGTCTCTGAACCTTCCAAACCAAGATTAAGCTCAGTTTCTAGCTGGTAAACTTACCCGTTAATCCTCCCTTTTATGTTGTCTTTGTGTGTCAACCTATTAGGCTTATAATTACCAAGATCTATTTTCTTCATGTAGAAAAGTTGATCACTACACTTGTAGGGTGTTTGGATGTGCTATGAAACTGATTACTGCAACTTGAAGTCGTATAGTCAGTTGTAAGTAGAAAGTTAAATCCCGGCACCTTATACAGAAAAGTTGATCTCTACTCTTGTGGGGTGTTTGGATATGTGTAAACTGGTTTTGTAACTGGGTGGGGCATTATAATTGGATTTTAGAGGAAAAAAAGTGAGAAGCTGTTAAAAATTGTTTTTTATGGTTGAGATGTATGTAATATTAACATACTTTTCCCCGATTAACTAATTTTTCAATTCTGCTTTAACATACTTTCATTTTGGAAACCCACCCAAACATTCCTTAGCTATGAAGAAGGTTCAGAGTTGCACCATTTTGGACACAAACCAAAAACCCGAATATGATTGTTATATTCCTTAGCTATAACCCAAATATTGTAGTCGTTGGGTTATGGTCCATCTCTAAAGAGTAAAAAGTAGCTTAAATAAAAAAGGTCATCAGGGCTTAGCGGTTTGAAGTCACCCAAAGATATATGTCAGTTTGTTAAAGAAATAGATAGCTGTTGCTATAGTGAATTACAATTCCTGTGGTTCTTGCTATAAGAACGGCTGAACTGAACAGTTAAAGTTCATGTACTGATATCTTGTTTTTGTGGAACAGGAACATTTTCAAATCTATTGCATGGTATATATCTCGTTGATTGGAATCTATAGTTGATTTAGAGATACAAGTACTTTGAAGTCCTCAGCTGTGCCCATGGAAACCAAATTGCCATACTCTCGGGTCTCGGCTGTGGTTTTCTTACTGCATGGAAGGTCTACTTATACATGATTATATTATCTTTCAAATGATGGATAAGTATTAGAATGTAAATCTTGGTAGCGTAATTAGTCATCGGATCATGTTTTAGAAACATCTAGCAAACATATATGATATACCGAGAATCAGAGATTTTTCCCAAATTCGAGAAGCTGAGTTTTGAGAGTACAGAGGTTGGAACGCGATGTTGTATGATTTTTTTTTTTTTTCCCGCTTCCCTTGAACAACAAAGAGAATAACAACGAATCTTTGGATATGATTAAAGGTCACATAACGGAATAATGCAAAATAACAAAAGACATTACGAATCAAAAGACGTCAATTCATTTTCAAAATAGTAGTTGTCAAAACGTAGATTGGTTTCTGATTAGGGTAATAAAACAAAGAGATCTTTTAACTAAATGCAACCATGAATGATTAAGGGTGTGTTTAGTCGTAAAGACCTACGAGTGTATTTAGATAATTTTTAAGAAAAACTTGCAAAGCATTCACGTATTCAAATGTAATTTTTTTTAAAGATATTTTTCATGAAAACTTAAAACTTAGTTTTGTAATTTATAACTATACTTCTGGAAAACTGTTTTTTAACAAAAAAAAAAAAAAAAAATTTCTAACAATTTTCCATTTTCCAAATAATATTGAAGATTTTATTTTCGTACAAAGTATTATGTACGAAATATGAATCCTTACTTTTGTAAGGCATAAAATTTATATATGGGTTTTTCGGCACATGTTTAAGTATATTAAATGAAGTTGATATTTCCTAAAATTACTATTGCAAAACTCCCCTAGTCGAGCCGAGTACAAGTTAGGGTGCCGAAAAACGGATGAATAAGAATTTTAGTTAAGAAGATGAATAAGAATTTGTTTTGATAAAATCATTAGAGACTTATTGATAAAAAAAAAATATGAGTAAGTCTGCAAAAAAACTGATGAAATCAACAACAACAACAACAATAAACCAATCAATTCTAGACATGTTTTTACATAATAAAAAATCCATAAAGAATTTCAAACAATTTAATCAAATCTTTTCTCAAATGATCATAACTGGTTTTATCAAAGACACATTTGCAGCTAGCAAAATTCTCACCTTTTCAACTAGCAGCAGCAGCAGCAGCAGCCAATGTGTCCATTTTTCCCGAAGAATATTTGATCATCATATCGAAAACCCAAATACTTTTATTTACAACACCATGATTCGCGCCTATTTATCAAACTCTAACGCCCGTTGTGTAAGACAGACTGTTTTTCGTCTCTACGAAAAAATGTTACATAAGATGAACAAACATATTTATCCTGATAGTTATACGTATCCGCTTGTCGTTCAGGCGTGTGGGACGGTATTAGAAGGGAAACAAGTACATTGTCATGTGGCTAAAATGGGGTTTGATACGGACGTTTATGTAATTAATACTTTGATTAAAATGTACTATACTGTTTGTATGGATGGCGGAGATATGGTGGATGCACGTAAGGTGTTTGATCAAAGTCTTGTGAGAGATTTGGTTACTTGGAATACGGTTTTGGCAGGGTATGTGCAAATGGGGAATGTGGATGAAGCTAAGGGGATTTATGATAAGATGCCGGAAAAGAATGTTATTACGTCGAATTCTATGATTGTGTTGTTGGGAAAATGTGGGTATCTTGATGAAGCTTATGGGTTGTTTGTTGATATGAAAGATAAGAAAGATGTTGTGTCGTGGACAGCGATTATTAGTTGTTATGAGAAAAAGGGTATGTATCAAGAGGCGTTGGTTATGTTTAAAGAAATGATGAACGAAAAAGGGATCAAGATAGATGAAGTAGTAGTGATTAGTGTTGTATCTGCGTGTGCTCAACGCCCAACAGTTCTTGAAACTGGAGCATCTATTCATGGACTTGTTCTTAAAACAAGAGGAACTTCATCTTATGTTAACATTCAAAATGCTTTGATTCATATGTATTCGACTTGTGGAGATATAGCATCTGCAGAAAGACTGTTTATTTCAAGTACCCATGTTGATATTATTTCTTGGAACTGCATGATCTCTGGATATTCGAAATGTGGATCACTCGAGAAAGCTCGTAAAGTGTTTAATTCCATGCCTGAAAAGGATGTCGTGTCATGGAGTGCACTGATATCTGGCCATACACAAGTTGGTCTATTCGATGAAACTATAGAATTGTTCAAGGAGATGATGCTTCATGGTAAAATTAAGCCTGATGAAACCATATTGGTGAGTGTTATTTCGGCTTGTACTCATTTAGCTGCACGTGAACAAGGTACATGGGTTCACACGTATATAAAAAAGAATGGTTTAGAGGTCAATTCTATTCTGGGTACTACACTTATAGACATGTATATGAAGCTAGGGTGTGTCGAAAGTGCAGAGGAAGTCTTTTGTGAAATGGAGGAGAAAAAAGGAATATCTTCTTGGAATGCTATGATTCTTGGGCTTGCCATGAATGGGCAGGTAGACAAGGCGCTTGAAATGTTCTCAGAAATGAAAAGACTGGGCATAGTTCCTAATGAAATAACATTTGTGGCAGTTCTTGGTGCTTGCCGCCACATGGGGTTGGTTGATGAGGGACGCCAGCACTTTGATTCCATGATCAAAACCCACAATATTGAACCCAATATTAAACATTACGGTTGCATGGTTGATCTTCTTGGGCGTGCAGGCTTGCTTAAAGAAGCTGAAGAATTGATCGAGAGTATGCCTATGGAACCTGATGTTGCTACATATGGAGCGTTGCTCGGTGCTTGTAAGAAACATGGTGCTAATGAAATGGGTGAAAGGGTTGGACTGAAGCTCATTGAGCTTCAACCTGGCCATGACGGGTTTCATGTTTTATTATCAAATATATATGCTTCAAAAGGAAATTGGGATAGTGTTGCGGAGGTCAGAGGGTCAATGACTCAAAAACGTGTTATTAAAATGCCTGGTTGCAGCATACTTGAAGCCAATGGTGTAGTGCATGAATTTCTAGCCGGAGATAAAGCACACCCCCGAATTGATGAAATCAAGGAAATGTTGGATACAATTACAGAAAGAGTGAAGATGATTGGATATTCCCCGGATACGAATGATGTTTCTTATGATATTGATGGTGAAGAGAAAGAAACAACACTTTTTAGGCATAGTGAAAAGCTTGCAATTGCATTCGGATTGATGGCTACTAATCCTCCGACTCCTATTAGAATAATGAAGAACTTACGGATTTGCAATGACTGTCATGCACTGGCGAAGCTAGTCTCCAAAGCATTTAACCGTGAAATAGTGGTGAGGGATCAACATCGGTTTCACCACTTCCGGGAGGGTTCTTGTTCATGTATGGATTATTGGTAATGAATATTAGAGGGGACAATTTTACCATCTACTTGTGAATGCGCCGGTTCGGGTTATAATATCTTTCATATAGAAAAATTGGCTTACAAGTAAACATGTCAAATGGGTCAAAGTCACAGGAAGTATCTGGTTCTGATAATCACCATCAGAATGCAACTTAAACACCCCCCTGGTTCTCATCATCTGTTTATTGTTGCCACTTGCTTGGTGATTTAGGTTTGAATCAGCGAGTTAATGTCACCATTATTACTGTTACAAACCGACCAGATAAGATTGACTCGGCCCTTCTCTGACCAGGTATCACTTAGCTTTATCTAATGTTATTGAACTTTGAGATCCGTTCTTACCGTGTTCTGGGATTTTTGAACTCTATACTTTGATAATTAAAAATTGGCAGTACGTTTTGATAGGCTCGTGTATGTTGCTCACCAAACGTAATAGACCATAAGGAGAATTTTCAGATCCATTTGTGTGAAATGACTCGCAGTCCGAATTTACCATTCATGGGTAAATGGGTTGAAATTGTGACCTCTAGGAGTGACCATTGACCAAGCATATAATTTTCATACAAGAGTGACCAAAACCTACTTTATTCGATGCTATAGGTGCCAAACAAACATATTCTATATTTTGACCTGTTTAATATGCAATCAGGTTATAACCTCCAGTTAGCTGGAAAGACGTTGGTGGTCAAAGGAGATCAAAATGCAGTTAATGGAAGCTATAGAATGGCCTCAAAGACACCAGGAAGATTTGAAGCATACGGGCACTCGACCACCAATGGAGGTCTTATAATTGTCCCCTCAGGGTGCAGCAAAACTCTTTTGGCTCGTGCAGTAGCATCTGAGGCGAAACTCAGACTTGCATTAGCAAAAATGACAAGGTTTATGTTTCAACTGTATAGAAGACGAATCTGCAGTCTAGTGTGCCTCCATATTCCACCAATCTTTTGGAAATTAAGGACAGTCATTGATGACCAAATATTCAAATTTAGCTGTAATAATATTGTTATTGTAATCATTTTAACACATTATCTCTTATATAAATAAAACAAAATTGTTTCTAGAAAGTTTTTAAACAAAAAATCCGACGTGGCCAATGGATACCCTTTCTTGCCTTTACTTTCTAGAAACAGTGACGTCATGAATTTTTTTTTCCCAATTTACAGTCATGAACGCTACTTTTCCCCATCTCCTTTTTCCAATCAATCTTCATAATCGATGTTTCATAATAAAAAAAACCACCAAAAGTTTTAATTACAACAACAACTATTCAAGTCTAGCAAGACAAAAAAATAAGAGGGATATTCTTTCAACTGTGGTAAGTTTCACAATTATGATTGGAGTTAGATTTCTTTAATTGATTTTCCATCTTATATATATATATATATATAGGTTTTGGTTAAAATAAAACAAGTATTAAAGTAAAACAAATAAAACAATCATATTCT
>JAOXNX010000035.1:651571-670526 GCA_028566075.1 Solidago caesia
ACTTGGAAATAATCTGCACGTGACCACCTTTGCATGCTAACGGTTCACTTTGTAACTGGATTAGTAGGCACGTAACAATCCACCCCCCTTAAGCGAGCCTTGTCCACAAGGCGAACCACAGGATACGGCTTTTTAGGCTGCCCCTCCGCAAGTTGGGTGTTTTTCACCCCATTTGAACCCGTGTTTTTCATACCGTATAATTTGTGAGATGAATTGGCTAGATGGAACCCAATAGTAAGATCCTGGAAGTCTATCTCAATGGGACCTAAGGTCTTTAACCACTGAATCCCAAGGACGATTGGGTAAGCCAAGATTGCTAAGACAAAAAAATCAGTGGTAATTATATACCCATGGAGATCAATACGGAGGTTCCGAACCCTCCCGGTACAAGCTATAGTGTCCTCATTGGCAACCACCACCTCAAAGTTAACATCAAAATCCACCATGAGCCCCAATTGGTCAACCAAAGCTTGAGATATGAAGTTGTGTGTACTTCCACCATCGACCAATACAACTACAACGGTGTTGTTTATGTTGCCTGACAACCTTAGTGTCTGTGGAAATACATTACCTGAGCTCGCCAGAAGAGAGACCTCGGCCCGAAAATCACTACCGGTAGGCGGGACGGTCGTGATAACAGCGTGAGTTTTTTCCTCTGTCTCTTCCACATCCGTGATCATAAAGAGTTGGGGAGAACTACACTTGTGCCCAGGAACCATCTGATGAAGACCAAGTTTTTCTTCCACCACACGTGCAACACCAATAGCATCTATCAACCGTCTCGGGTTCTTAAGCTTTACCTCCAAACGTATCGCCTCCTGCAGTCCTCCGATAAAACAACCCAAAAGGAATGGTTCTGGTAGCCCATCAACACGATTAGAGAGCCGCTCAAATGCCTCTTGGTAGGCGGCAACGGTAGTAACTTGTTTAAGGCGGTGGAGAGATTCCGAAGGACCATCATACTCCGTTGGACCAAATCGTTGAAATAGTGACCGAGAAAATGCTGCCCATGTTAACGGACAGCGGTCTTTGGAGAACCAACGGTGCCATTGAAGAGCAATTCCATCGAGGTGGAAAGAAGCCAAACTCACTTGATCCACATCTGCCACCCTTTGGAATTCAAAGTATTGTTCCGCTTGATAAATCCATCCTGTTGGATCTTCTCCGCTGAATCGAGGGAAATGGAGTTTCAAATATGGCTTTTGATGGGAATTGGGAGTGAGAGCTCCTTCATCTTTCGTCTCCTTACGGGTATTTAGGGTCTGTAACTCCCCCAAAATTCTTTCAAATAGTGCATCGTATTTAGTGAAGCATTCTTCGACGTGTTGTTGGAATTCAGCATTGTTGCGTTTGCCAGCCATGGAATCACGACTGCTCTGATACCACTGATGTGGTTCCAACAATTAATTTGATGGCCAAAAGAAAAAAGAAAGGAACCAGAGAGAAAATAGAGAGAAATATAGACTTAACTCATTTCATTCATATCCCATAATGCAAACAAGTACAACTTAAATAAGAAAACAATTACGTGGTCAACATGAAAACTAACTAACTAATGGACTAGATAGTGGGCATCCCCACTCCCTTTATTTACGGAAACCAAAAGACTAGGTAAACATAAACAAATATAAAAGAGACTTGGAAATAATCTGCACGTGACCACCTTTGCATGCTAACGGTTCACTTTGTAACTGGATTAGTAGGCACGTAACAATATGATAGCCGGAGTTTATACGTTTCGTGTTAACGGGGGAATATATCACCAGGTTGATCACACCGAGGGACGGACAACCTAGGTATTTACAGTTGTACTTTTATGATGCAGACACTAAGTTTAATCAGAGACTTCAGTAGCCAAATCTTGATAGAAATATCCTCCGTATATTGACACGTGCTCTTGCTGCAATCCGTATGCAACAACCTTTCGCAACATGGCTCAGTTGGGACCCCTTGATAACTACATAGTCACTTTGAACACATCAGTTGAACTTGACTAAAGGGTTTACAACTGACCTACTACATCATAGGTAATAAATAGACTATCGTATGATAATTGCTATTCTACGAGTTTTTAACCTTAAAATATGGAAGTCCGGAAAGATGATATAAATTATCTTTATTAAGTATAGGTTGTTGGTATATGGGTTGAAGGAAATGACAACATCACATCATACAAGAGAAGCATTGTTGTGTATGGGAGGTCTCAACATTGCCAACGTATTGAACCTTACTTTGGTTGTTATGATCCACTGTCTTACTTTATTTTTCCCCAATGGTGAGTCTGGATGGCACTCAAAAAGACTAAGAAATGGTTTTTCTATCGATGAGATTGTTAATGATGAAGATAACATCGGAGAGGATGAAGATGTAGAAGGTTCGCATCCTACACACATAGTTCTTTATTATTTTTTACTTTAACTATTTTATTTGATTTTAACCACTGAATTTAATGCATTGCCAATCTAATAGGTACCAGCACAAGAAGAGGTAGGAAACCAGTAACTATGCGAGAATATTACTGCTACAAGTTCCAGATCCGCCCTACCGAGAACATGATTCTCTTGGGTGGGAGATTGATACAACAGTTTGCGGTAGACATCTACATAAATATTGAAACCTCACGTTTGCAATTCTGTGAACATAACCAGGCAAGGATAAGAGTTGATTTATATCAAGGTATAGTGGATTGTATGAACGCTGGTGAAGTTCAACCGAGTAGAATTGGGAAAAGGGTTGTGCTCCCTGCATCTTTCATCGAAGGTCCACGTGACATGTGCCGACGTTTTCTAGATGCCATGACATTGGTACAAGATGACGGTAAGCCTGACATTTTCCTTACATTTACATGCAATCCAAGTTGGGAGGAAATCACTGACGAACTGTTACCCGGTCAAACTACACAAGACCGCCCGGGATTGGTTTCAAGAATCTTTCGGGTAAAACTAGAGGATCTTAAAAAGCAACTACTTGAAAAGCATGTCCTCGGTGAGGTACGGGCTTATGTTTATGTCGTTGAGTTTCAAAAGCATGGATTACCTCATACACATTTTCTTTTGATAATGAAGTCAACACACAAGATTACCACTCCGGACCAATATGACAAGATGGTGTGTGCTGAAATCCTATACCCGGAAAGGTATCCGAAATTGCATGAGCTGGTTGTTAAACACATGATTCAAGGACCATGTGGACGTCTAAATAATAAAAGTCCGTGCATGCAAGGAGAGCCAAAACAATGTCGTTTTCATTATCCTAGGCAGTTCAACGAAAACACTGTACAAGGAGATGACTCATATCCATTGTATCGAAGGAGAGAAAAAGGGATCACAGTGAAGAAGGAGAAACATACTATCGATAACAGGTGGGTCGTACCTTACAACTTGAAGTTGCTTATGATGTTCAATTGTCACATGAATGTGGAGATTTTCTCAAGTATAAAATCTGTGAAATATGTATTCAAATATGTCTACAAAGTTCACGATAAACAATCTGTCCATATCGATCCCGATCAAGAAGAAGTCTTGGTTAATGAGATAAAGCAATTTCAAGATGCACGTTATGTCTCACCTCCCGAGGCAATGTAGGCATGTAGCGTATCTTTATCTTTCCGCTTTCTAAAATCCACCCGCACGTCATGGCTTTGCAACTTCATCTCCCTAATAAGCAGTATGTTAGATTCAGAGATAGTGATATTATGGCAAGTATTTTAGAGAGGGAGCAGGACAAAAGATCAATGTTAACGGCATTTTTTGACCTCAATAGAGTGAGCCCGGTTGCAAGACAATATTTGTACAGAGAAATTCCAAAACACTTCACGTGGCATGGAGGCCCACGTGTTTGGATGCCTCGAGGTGGTCAAAAAATGATTAGATGGGTTGTCTCAGCTAACCCAGCTGAAGGCAAACGATACTACTTACGCTTGCTTTTAATGCATGTTAAAGGACCTACGTGCTTTGATGATCTTTACACAGCAAATGGTGTAAAATACACAACTTTTAGAAAAGCACTGAAAAGAGGATTAATTGAGAACGATGACTGTTTATTGCAATGTCTTCTAGAGGCTTTCGTATTTCAGTTTCCACCTTTTTTGAGAAGACTCTTTGCAACTATATTGATATTCTGTGAGCCGGGTGTAACATCCCGCCTTACCACAACACAATATTGTCCACTTTGCATGCAGACTCACGGCTTTGTTTTTGGTTGCTCGGGGCAAACTTCCCAGGAGCGTCACCCATATGGCATTGCTGCCATCCGAGCATGCTTAACTCTGGAGTTCTCCTCTCATCCATAGCCAATGCGCCCAAAACGCGTTGTGTTATCCAAAACGCGTTGTGTTATGTAAGGCCAATGATATTACTCATATCCAGGATCCCCCTTGTATATTAGCGATGTATGCTTTCACACCCATCAACACAACTCAAAGTCCTCGTTGAGTTATGCCAGTGCGCCATACACTTCTAACAATCCCAAGGGTTGCTCTGATACCACTACTACACCCCGCCTTACCACAACACAATATTGTCCGCTTTGCCGGCAGGCTCACGGCTTTGTTTTTGGTTGCTCGGGGCAAACTTCCTAGGAGGGTCACCCATATGGCATTGCTGCCACCCGAGCACGCTTATCTGCGGAGTTCTCCTCTCATCCACAGCCAATGCGCCCAAAACGCGTTGTGTTATGTAAGGCCAATGATATTACTTATATCCAGGATCCCCCTTGTATGTTAGAGATGTATGCTTTCTTGTAGCACCCAACTTTAAAAAAAGCTGGATTTCAAAAAGTTTTGCCAAACGACACTTAACAAGGGAACTTTTAAATAAAATCATTTAACAAACGGTGTACTAAATCCATATCATAGCATCACAATAAAAGAAACCCATTATTCGGTATTAGCACTAATACAAATGCCAATACATACATTATTAAGTCTTAAAATCCAAGACTTCACAAGGTCATAAATAAAACATAAAATAAGTCCACGCAGGAACTATGGATAACTAAAGCCATCATCAAATCGTCTACCCATTCTCGCACCTCACAGCTACCTGCTCTTTCACTGCTTACCCTGAGGAAGAAACACATTTAAAAGAAACAAGTGTTAGCTATGAATAGCTAAGTAAGTACACAAAGTTTTCAAACATTTTAATCGTTTTAATCATTAACAAATCATTCACTTCGATATTCATAAAACATATATCTCGTAGCATTCAAACACATAAACATCACACATATCATGTCAACATTAGAATAGGTTAATCGCCTATGCGTGCCTATCCTCATTAACGTCACTTTACATCACATTGCATCAAATGTGGCATAGCCAATTACATTACATATAGGGTATGAGTTTGTGTATAGGCGGTCATTCGACCTAGCAGGGAACCTCACACCCGACTCGATGGGTTGACCTTTCGGCCGTCCATCATTGTCGTTAAGAAAAGGATAAACCATTCCACTGAGTACATTGTTATGTTCGTAACATTAGGTGGTTGGTAAGACCTACTCAGAAATACTCAAACCGTTGACCCGTGTGTCGCAAGGAGCCACCCATTTCAACCACCTCAACATACTCACCTCAATTGGCAAGCACGGGTTAAGCTTAACACTTTCACCTCATTAATTAGCTAGAGCATTCACATTAAACATCACATTAATCATTAAACATTAGGGCCCGTAAACGTGCGTGTGTAGCATAACAACCTAACAAGTCTAGTGACTAGGTGTATAAGCCACAATTCATTCACATATCATTTACACATAAGCATTTCATAATACACTACTCATCATGAACATCATAACATGTATAAATATCTACAATTCCTCCCACATGCTCCTGAATACAAAAATGCTAAACGAGATACTATTGGGGATTCTTAACACATGCAAATACTAGGTTTTGTTGCTCCTCATGTGACAAAAGTAGTGTATCTTACCTCGAAGAAGCTCACAATAGGCTATGAACAACCTTACCAAGCTTAATAAGCACTCCGGCAACCTAGAATGAGTATAGAATCAATAAACAAGTGGAAACGAGTCTAACGTGATCAACAGGTCATTTGTGCACCGCACAAACTTTGTGCGCCGCACAAACCATACCCCCAAAGTCCCTAACCTTGGTTGTGCACCACACAAGAGGACTCAAGGTCGTGAAAAACCCACAAAAACATGCCCTGTGCACCGCACACAGGGTACTTTTGAAAAACCTTTGCGTTTTTGCTTCTCTTTACGACCCTTTAACGTACATGTGACTTTCCCAGGTCCTAAATACACTTAATACACCTCCATTAAGACCTAATTAAGCTATTGAAACCCTCAATTGATCCTTGAATCAATTGCAAACATAATTCCCCTTTTGAAACACATATACAACGCGAAATCGACAACGTTTTGAACGAGAATCCAACACACACTTTATGGCTCTAATTAACCACCTGGAATTAACTTATATACATATTAACAACATAAATCATTAATCAAGGTTGAAACTTGATGTTGATAACCAACTCAATTGATGATCTCTTTTACAAAAACGACGATTATTAACCGAAAAAGACACCAATTGCTTTAAAGAACACAATTTATCAACCCTAACCAGTAGGATCCGAATTGAATGACCAAAACCCCTCAATATAACTTATGCATTCATTAATAGAATGAATATTACCTGTAGGAAGGATTATGAGATCGAAAACTAGGAGAAAACACCACCGTTTGGGCACAAAATCAATAATATCTCTAGAGAGGCTCTTAGGGTTTTGTGAGAGTTTAATTGTGCATAAATTCTGATTATGGGGATAAAGTCACGCATATATAGCCCTAAACCCTGCTGGACCATCTTTCCAATTGCGACATCTAAGTCCCTACACTGTCCGTTAACTCTAATTATCGCTTTAAAACTCAGTCAATGCCTACAAGAACCCTTGCCTACACTTTAATCCTATTGATCACATATTTACTTCATTAATTTCCATCTGAATCATATTAACGTCCCACTTATCATTCAATACGTTATATATTTTGCACATTAATTATTTAATTACATATAAAGCGCATATAAGACACATATTATCTAACGGTAACTAACGACAAGTTAACGGTCGATACAAAAAGGCTTGGGATGTTACAATTTGAAAGCATACATCGCTAACATACAAGGGGGATCCTAGATATGTGTAATATCAATGGCCTTACATGACATAAGTTACCATTAAGCGTGAGAGGAGAACTTCACAGTTAAGCGTGCTCAGGTGACAGCAATGCCATATGGGTGACCCTCCTGGGAAGTTTGCCCGAGCAACCAAAAACAAAGCCATGAGCCTGCGGGCAAAGCGGACAATATTGTGTTGTGGTAAGGCGGGGTGTTACATAGTAAGCACGGGTTAAGCTTAACACTTGACATCTTCAAAATACCTTCAAATATTGCTCGAGCATTAAACATCATGTACACCTTCAAATATTCATTTACTTTAGGGCCCTTAATCGTACACGTGTAGCATAATATCCTAACAAGTCTAGTGACTAGATTTATAGGCCCCAACACATTAACATATTATTTACATATAGCCGCATAAACATGTCATTAATCACTACTCATCACAAACGTCATTAACATGCATATATAACCACAATCCCTCCCATATGATCCCGAATACCCAATTGTTCTACGAGATACTAATAGGATTGTTAACATATATAAATTCATGTTTTGTTGTTCCTCGTGTGACAAAATAGTGTATCTTACCTTTACGATACGCAAACAAGCAATAATCACTTGCTAGCAACCTTGACAATATTCGCAACCACCTAACACACATATATGACCAATAAATGATCCAAATAAACATCTTAAAACTTTCTTTACATCTACGAGACCTTTGCATAACACATACGTATACCCGATTGAAAATCGAAGACACGAATCACAAGACTCGACAAAATCGAACCATGGATGGTCGAACTCAACTAGGTCGAGCTCAACATGGTCGAACTCAACTTCCTTCCAAGATTCCAAAGTGTTTCGTGACCAAACGATCAAAATAGACACGTTTTAAGCAAACCTTTCAAGCCTTTGAACAATTTAAACATACATAAACTTATCTTTGACCAAAATACCAGGTTGAGGTCGACCTCAACCATCTTGGTCGAGCTCAACATCAACCATATTGATTTTCGTGTTAAAACGAGCCTTTACGAGTCAAAACAAGCACTTCCGTGAACCGATTAAGCATGAAACGACAAAACGATCGAACCAACAACACCCATAGGTCGAACTCGACCTCACCAAGTCGAACTCGACCTGTTTATGGCTGTTACAAATTCATCTTTGCCATTCCAATCAATTCGATGCAATACTTGCTTAGATCTTGATCTCAAAACTTAGATATGATTCCCCAAAGCTATTGAAACACCATGATTCAACATATGGCTACACAATGAGATCAAACTCAACCCTCACAGTCGAACTTAATCATATTATGCATACCAAATACTAAATCAATCGTATCTCAAAGTTATTAGGACATTGGATCTTAACTTTAAGATAAGAAATCAAGAAACATCACATGAATCGAATTGAATATGACTAACAATAAAAACACTGAATATATATACATATGGACCGGTTTTAATACTATACATAACATACATGAATTGCTTGATTATTGAAAACCTTACTTGAATCTTGAAGATATGAAAACAAGCTAGAGAGAGAGACTTTTAGAAAGAGAATGGAGAGAAAATGATCTCTATATGTGTGTGTGTAAAACTGGCCCCAAAGAAACAAAAAGAAAAACAAAAGCCTAGCCCCTCTATTTATAGTACAAAGCTAGGCATGCTAGGGGTTTTCAACTAACGAAGGCTCCTTCAGTTTTAATCCTTTTTGACGATCGGAATAGCACCGTACGTCATGAAAATAAATCGACATTCATTTATTATATATCTTCGAATTACGAACACAACGAATAGTCACATGACACTATTCAACATTCGTAAGCACTTTAAATTATCGTTTAAGTCATATTCTCATTTATTGCACATTAGCAAATATTCATTAATTATGACCTAACGACAATTAATGATAAATCTAACGACATGGCTATGATAAGTTCAAAACATTCGGGATGTTACATCACGACACCTCTCTAGCTATCTATTTTCACCACCGCATCGCGCGGGCATTTATCTAGTTATCATTTAACCTTGTTGTAATTTATATGAAAGGCTAATTACTTGGAAAGTACTTCAATTTGTCACGAAAAACTATATTGGCGTCAAAACAAAACAAAATCTATATTGTCGAAAAAAACGACAAAACCAGCTATAATGGGGTTGTGGTCCGATTCCCAGTCACTTCTTAATTTCTAGTTCATTTTATATTTACCCCTTATAAAACAAACTAACCCCCCCCCCCCTTTCAACTTTCTTTTTTTAAAATACTCAAATTACTCCTCAATTTCAAAAGCTTTATTTTTATAATTTACTCATATACCTAAAATACCCTTAATGAAATAATTTACAAAATCTAGCCCCCAACTCTTAAAACAACTTCACTACCCACTTTTACATCAATTATCTATACATCAATAACCTACACTACTCGCCGCCAGTTGTCTCGGCCACCACCCGTCGCCACCGCCACTGCTGAAGCGCTTCTTAGGCGCAACTGCAGTCCCTCCGATCTTCACTGTGCACTTTGTGAGGAGGTGGTGGAAACTACAGATCATTTGTTTAGTGGGTGTAGGGTCGCTGCCCTAATCTGGCAGTTTATTAGTGAGTGGTGTAAGGTGGGGCAGATTTTCGCTTTCTCCACGAAGGGCCTGTTGGAAATTCATAAATACTCGGGATTAGGGAGGAGGAAAAGGAAGGTGCTAAAAGGTATTATAATTACGGCTTGTTGGTGTATATGGAAGGCGAGAAATGAGATTAGGTTTTCGAATGCAAACGTGAAGGTAGAAGCGATTATACAAGAGATTAAGGTGCTCGGCTTCTTTTGGTACAAAAATAGAGCTAAGCATTGTTCCATCTTTTGGAAAGATTGGTGTGACTTTAATTTGTTGTAAGTATTGTAACGGTTTTGGGCCGATAAATTTTGTTGGTTGTTTGTGAATAATTGTTTACTTCAAAAAAAAAAATCATAGTAAAAAGTAAAAATAATAAAGTGGTTTGAGTTACCAAAAGCTGCAAATAATCAAATCAATGATCCTCAATGGTTCCCCATTGCATGAGTTGCGACCACCGACCCTCTTTCCTTTGCCTTGCCCCAACTTGAGATCCCAAACACACACACACACACTTAAAATCTCCGATCCATTCGCTCCTTTTTCTCCCTCTCTCTCTCTCTCTCTTCGATCCCTTTTCTTGTTTTTATCAACCCTGTAATAAAAATCCATATTTATTGGCATTGTTAAAAATAAAAATAAAAAAGAAAAGAAAAGCAATTGGAATCTGAATCTTTTTCCTGTTATATTTAAAGGGTTTGATTCATTCTCAAAAGGGGTTCTTAAAAACTATTCCCTTTTATTTTATTTTTGTATGTTTTTTTTTTTTATCTAATTCTTGAAAATAAGGACATATAGATATATTTATATTTATATATAATAAGCAAAGATGATAAAAGGGTTGTAAGTGTGTGTGTGTGTGTGTGTGTGTGTGTGTGGGTGGGTGTATTGATAGTGAAATGTCTGAATTGGTGGCACGAACTGGTCGTCATCAGCAACGCTATGAGGCCGGTTGCCGGCTTATTGCAGGGTATGGTAACTAATTTCCCCTTTTTTTTGTATTTTATGTGTAATTTAGGGTCTTTTGTGATTGTTTATAGGATTTTGCTAACTTAGGGCTGGGGTTAACATGCACTAAAATGTTGTACATAAAATTAACCATCCCCTAGAAATAATTATTAACCGCCATTTATGATACTTTTACTGCTTGGTGACCGTAGTCCTAAGGGCTATGATTAGCGAAATCCTTGTTTATATTGTGTATTTTTAGTTAATTAAATATATGTTTGGTTGTTTATAGTTATGAATTTAGTGGTTTTATCGATTGGCAGGTGCATTCCTTATAGGTTTCGGTACTCGGAAGGTGATAATAATGGTAATAAATCCGATGACAAGATTTTAGAGGTACTAATGATCAATTCTACTAGTGGACCTGGTCTTTTGTTTCCAAAGGTATAGCCTTTTTTGTGTTATAGTTGGAAATATTATTTTTGTTTAATGTGGATGTTGGTATGTGTAACGAATGAATTGGTGACAATGTTAGGGGTATGTATTTGAGATGGAAGTAGTTATATGTGATCCCGGTTTGTTTTGTGTACTTTTTACATATTAGGGTGGATGGGAAAATGATGAAACTGTTGAAGAGGCAGCTGCACGTGAAGCGTTGGAAGAGGCTGGAGTTCGAGGGGATTTGATGGTGAGTGTGTTTTTTAATTTCCCCCCGATGTTACATGTTCTTAATGTATTTTCATGTGGTCATGCATTTTCGCTTTCTATACGGCTACTTGTATTGATATCTTTATAGAGTAGTCGTATACTAAGAGTAAGTGCTTAAGTGTGTGAATTGACAAAGTTATGTGTAGTGCCTAAGTGTGTGAATTGACAGAGTTATGTGTTAGACATGGTATTAGATGAGAGTAAGGGATATAACAATCTTGAAAGAAGATACAAATGGCTAAACATAAGAATTCTGATGTTGGAGGGGGACCTAAATACAATGTGGAAAGATACGAAAACATGCATTTTAAGGGTAGGAAAAGAAGTTTTCATAGAAGGTGAAGCCGTAGAGGTAGTGAATATCAGACTATATTAACTTAGTGATGGGATGAGGTACACCGGGACATTAGGAGAAGGAAGGCTCTAATCTTTTGCATTGTTGTACATATATTGAATATATCAGTATATACTAAGTTGGCATTTGGTTTGTAGACAAGGATCACTATGGGTATGTGTTTGAAATAGTTTGGAAACGGGATGGTTATGATTACATGAAGTCTGATGTTTTGTTTATGGGTAGGGTTTGGGTATCATTCCCAAAGCTAATGTTGGTTCATGATCATTGGGTCTGGGAGTGCAGTAAAATATCATCTTTACCCTTGCTAGTATGGAGAATTTTTTTAATTTTATACCAGAAAGACTGAAAGCATTAAATGGAAAAAACACTTTGTTGCATAAGCGTAGTTGTGACATTTGAGAATTGTGAATTGTTATTCGTGAACTTAACCATTGATTGAGTTCAACCTTTATGAACTTTGATAGTGCTTTCAGTTACCCTCTAAAAGAGTTTCAGCTGTTACTAATAACTTAACATAGTACGGTTCCTTATTGTGTGCTGCAGAACCAACATATTTCTGGCTCATTTTTTCATAAATCCGTATCTGGTTTTTGCTAAATTAGAAGCTAAGTTTATAACTTGTGTATCTATGTATCCTATAGTATGCAGTTTATACCAAGTGCTTGCAAACCAAAGTGATCGACATATTTAGTTGTTTAGTATCCAAACAATCTGTATAGTTTGTTCTTAGGATCCCTATTTGATATCTAGGAGGGTTGAAGCTAAAAAATATATCTATACAGACCAAAAAAGAAACAAACAATGATTGAGTAACATAGCTAACATATTGCAGTGTTTAATATATCAACACATAAATGGATTTTGGACCACTTCTGAATATCCAATAATGGAGCATCTTATAAATATCACCATCATACAATTTATTCTGTTTTGAGTAATTGAGTTTGAAGAAGTTCAAACCAAACAATTTACTTATAACTGTTGCACCAACTACATTAAAAAGAAGCATTTAAACAAAGTGAAGTTGAAGCAAGAAAAAAAAACTGAGAAAAATGAGGATTGGCAGTTGAGTCAGGGTTTATACTAAAATGCATGACGAGCCATTTCTGGGTTTACAAACTCATCGACAACATGGTGGGAAGAAGCCGTGGACATGATGAGAGTGAGAAGCAGTAGCGGCAGAAAATAGTGATTTTGGAGAGAGGCAGGGAGATGAAATTTCCTTACCTTTTTTTTGTGTGTTGAGGGATTCCCAGAAATCAAATTCCTACTTTTGATACCCATGCCCAGGAACCCAAAGAAACCTGTTCACCTATCATTCCGTTCCTTTGAAGTCCGAACCCATCAACCAAACACTATCAAATTCTTAATTTTGATAGCCACTGATTCCATTCCCCCAAACCAAACACGTCTGTTCTACCTATCATTCCGTTTTTGAATTCCAGATTCATTAAACAAAAACTACATAAATGCAAGATGGAAGGTTCTAAACCTATTTCATGATTCCAGATCCTTTTTTTCATACGTAGGAACTAGGCCTTCTCCAAGGTTATCAACCAGATTTTGAAGGAGCCACTTGGACCAAACCGGTAGCAAGATGGCATATGATTTTATTTTTATTTTTCAACTGGAGTGTTAGACAAATTTTAGTATATTCTCTTGTGAAGTACAATATGTAATCAAGATTCTTTCCTAACTATGGGATACAAGATGACAACTAAAATAATTATCACCAAGTTCCAAGAAAGCCGTAGAGGTAAACCATATGAGGAACTATATAAATACGATTTTACAAATGTATGTTTCAGGACCTAGCGTATGATTAATCATGAAATCTATCAACAAAGATTTTTGCTGGGGATTTCTTCTCTTGCTATGAAGCTACAACATAACTAAATTACTATAATAGTTAACTACTAACTACCAAGTAACAAGCATGATTAGCCGTAAAATAAATGTCAATGTTGCAACGGATGAATGCACAAAGAAATTCAGTATTATTCACATCTCAAGGTGCTCATACTTCATAATTGTATTTGAAGTAATAATTGCTGCATCTTGCAAGTTAGGGGCAGCATTTTCATAGTGTATCCACCATTAACCAGTAATCATATTATATTAAATACTAAAAATATACCTGACTTTGTATGCCAACATAAATGATATAAATTAAAAATCATGAAATGATAAATCGTCAAAGTAAGGAGACTTGAATTTGTAGTATGCATATTGTCAGAGCTAACTAGATGTTGGGCTAAGTTGGCATATATCTGGTGCATACAAGGTGCAAAGTACGCATTGCATAGGATTCCCTCTTTAAGGTTTAAGAGTTTTCTCCACCATTGTACATTGCCTGCTGGAGTCCTTGGCGTGCAAATATGTGTTAGTATCTGTAACGATGCTTATTTTGGTCGTTGACTTAACTTGGTTTCAAATGACCATTGACATACCTTGTTTTCGTGATTGAGCGACCAAGAAAGTAAGGATAGTATATTTTGAAACTATGCCCTTTGTGATTTTTGTATTTGCTGCTTTGAAACTTCGAAAGACCTTATTACTAAAAATCACTTTTGGTATCATGTTTTTAGCTAGTTGATACTTGATAGACTTGTGGACACTTTTGAGATATTATGTGTAAGGTATTTTGAATTAGTTGCATAAAAACACCGAATTCTATGTCCTGTATGGAAAGTAAGGTCATTAAGGCATATAGCATATCCATGGCATGCTGTGCTTCAGCCGCACCCTCTTAGATGGTATTCTAATGTGGGTTTTGCAAGTGATTGTATGATATTCATAATCAGAATCAGATAATCAGGTTTAGTTAAATGGACTATAGAAGAATAGAAGATGATGTTTGGGGGTGCCTATGCTGCTGAAGTTGTACTACTCCTTTCACAAAGTTATCGTCTACAAGCAAGAAACTCACATTTTAAGATATATGCGATTAAGGCAGGCTTTAGTTAAT
Organism: Solidago caesia; assembly: GCA_028566075.1. Lineage (NCBI taxonomy): Eukaryota > Viridiplantae > Streptophyta > Magnoliopsida > Asterales > Asteraceae > Solidago > Solidago caesia. The sequence goes on from JAOXNX010000035.1 coordinate 666,327, forward strand.
AGAATGCCATTTTTACCATCATAGTTAAGCAATTATTGACTTGTAACCATTATGTTAATTATATAAGGTTAAAATATGGAAATAGTAAATTATAACTATACTATTTATCAAAGTGAACAAATTGGGATAAACTAAAATAGTAAGGTGGATAATTATCGGAGAGTGTAGTGATTAGAGAATCAGATCTTCTGAGTTTTCAGCAAATTCTGACTACTTGAGGAATTTGTAGGGGAAATGACATTTTTTGTGAAAAAAGGATACTTTGTGACGTGGCAATAGAAGTCTCCTAAACCAGGTAAAAATGGTTAAATAGGTAGTTTTAATTTTACCCTGGATAGTCAGTTTTGATGCTGTATGAACTTTATTACTGTTTAAATATGATTATTTAATCCATAAAGAGTTGGATAGAAGCAAATCTTTAATCCAAAAACTAAAGACTGGTTGAGTCACAATAACCATACATTTCGTTCCAAAACGCAAATCCGAATACTCCCTCAAAGCCATTGGATGTTTAATATGCTCAAATTCCCAAGTAGCTGAATTGCTTGATGTTGATAATTTATTGATTTGGTATGCAATTAATTCAGAACCATGTGGTATATGATGCCTCTTATCTATGCTGTATTGTTCATTGCTTATCATCTATCGTTCATTCTTTAAATACCATCATAGTGAACAACATATGCATGTGATTTACATAATCTATAATATTTTTTAAAATAATGGTATCATATATTTCAGCATTTTCTGGGGCACTATCATTTCAAAAGTAAAACCCTACAAGACGAGTTTAGCCCAGAGGGCAGGTGTCGGGCTGCAATGTTTGCATTATTTGTGAAGGAAGAGCTGGACTCGTGGCCTGAAATGAGCCGTCGAGTCAGAAGTTGGGTTACCATATCCGAAGCCATGCAGTGTTGCAGGCACTCGTGGATGCGGGAAGCTCTGGAAAACGGGTTCAACAAGTGGAGCACCGGTGGTATGATTAGAACTATGAAGGCTACAAACCAAGTTTCTATAGATTCTTCTAATGGTAACACCTCTAACTAGGTCAGGTTTTGAAAAAGACACGATTTTGGTGACTTTTTCCTACATTTTTCTGTTTTAGGTGTCAAGAATCATCTATCTTCAACCAAACTTTCAACTGTTTGGGTGAATTTTATGAGTTATGACTCGAGACTAGTTGACAATTGAAACTACCCTTTTGTTTTCTTTACTTTCTTAATTTTTTTCCGTTTTAGTTACTTTCCCTGTCACCAAAAATGTGAATTTGCAAAATGCAACTGTGTACAAAAACTTTTCTAGAGTCATTTTGTGGATTGATTCCGGTTTTCATCCGTTTCAGAATATACCATTATTCAGTTAGCTAGTGATGATATTTGTGACAATAAGTTTCTTGAAGTTGTACTTTCGTATAAACATACTAAATGAAAACATTTTTTTTTTTATGTTTGTGCTAAAAAGATTGAACTTTTTAGGTTTTAATCTATGCATACTTATCAATGTGTATGTATCATGCATACATACACTCTCGCTCACCCTCACATACGTATATTTGCACATATAGATAGATGCGTACATCAATACATAGAAAGTTAATTCCAGGTGACGTCAAGATGGAAGCTTTACAAATTTTTTGACAAGTAATCCCATCTCATGGTATGTTCGCCTCCATCAAGTTTTCACTTATTTTTGCAATCACCTTAGCTTTCTTAGGGCTATAATTGTTCAAGCATAAGGTGAATGAACAAATGCACAAGAACTTGTTTTGTATTCTTTTTCCTTTTTTTCGGGGAATGTCCAACAAACCCAGATTACAAATCCGTCTTTCTAAGCCGACCTGTTAAAAATGATCAAGAACCCAATTCCTCACCTGCTTATAATCAAAGGTCCAAATAATGATACTGGAAGAACTAGGAATTGCTTGATTGATTAAGCGTTGCAAGATACGGCCTATAATATTTATATGTTAAACTCATAATAGCTTCAAGTTTGGTTGTCCGGGACGGTAATACGGTATCAAGAAACATGGTGGTTTGATAGGCATTGTAGAAGGTGTTAGGTTGACATTGAAGTATGTAAGACAATCACCAGCTAGATTAAGGGGGTGTTTTGTTTGTCATAGCTTTTTAATGGGTCTAATAGCTTATTTGTATTATCTTAATTTTTAAAGCTATTAGAGCGTACATAATGGTTTAACGTGGTGAGCCAACTACGCCTACCACCCAACGTTAACCACTAGCCAACCCGATGTTAACCACTAGCCCATTGACGTGTTGGACGTGGGGTGGGGTCATCATGGCCACAACCACGTTGTGGTTTGGTGCATGTTTGTTTTTTTCTTTTTTCATATTGGGTATTATGTGGGTATAGTGAGGTATTATGTGGGTTATTGTTGGTGTTTAGTGTGATTGTTGATGTAACAACCTTTTTGATGTGGTGGTATGAAACATTACAATCTCTCTTAAGTTTTTTTTTTCCGAACGGCTAACAAAGATAACAATAAAGTACAATTAAAATGTACATCCAAGCGTTAAAAGAGAAGCACCAAAATAAACTATACTAAATACAATCTCTCCATCATTGTGGCTTTTAGAGAACAGATAAGCTAAAAACCCAATTAAGACCCAATCCAATTATGTTGATAAGATAACCGACACTCAAACAATGAACTAACTCGTACCCGTCAAGCTCGTAACTTTATTCAATTACTTTTAATTAACTAGTTCCATTATAAAAACCGTTATCCCATTACGTCTTTTATAACTTCCATAATCAATTAATTGTTTTGGTTATTTAAATAACAATTGTATACCGATTCTACAAAATCGTTAACACATTAATTCCTATTATCAAGGAATTATTCTATACCATTACCATGCATTTAGCCAAATTGTTTATACCTAAACAATTAAAATAGCTTATACACGCACATTAACTACCATTAAAGACATGCATAAATCACCAATAAATCAAGGATAAACAATAAGGAATTAACACATTAAGTTTACGACACAACGTTAAGTGTAATCAACTTGAATTAATAAAATTGTGCAACCATCATTCATTGTTTCACTTCATCTTAATAGATGATGAAAAGTTTAGCTATGTTTCAATTGAGTTTTTAATCGATTTCGAGGGTTTTTGGGTAATCAAATGTATTGTTGTTGTTGGTAATCCATCCATAGATCAATTGATGATTTTATAGTATCAATTGAGTCATATTTTGGGTGTTTATGAACTGTAGAAGTCATGCTGATTTGCCATGGATGTTTGATGGTCGAAATTGCTTGCAAAACAATAAGGATTTCGAGGCCTGAAACTGTTGTTATCTTGCAAAAATCATAGTTCCTTCATATGGATGAGTTAGGAGATTAATCTTATATTTTTGGAAACCTCTATGTGTCCGCCTCTAAATTCTATATGAACTAAGTTTCTTCTGATTCTTCCTCGAAATAGGTCAAAAATGTTGATTTCCAATAGTGGTCTGATTTCAAACGAATGTTGCAGGTCTGTTTTGAAAACGTCATAACTCATTCATTAAAATGTTTCAAGAGTCAAACCATACATTTCTGAAAAGGCCTTTGAGTGCTCTACAAATGTTAAGAATTAAGTTTTGTTTTATTTGGTCGTTTTATGGGTCAAAACTCGTTGGCAAGTGAAAGGGGTCAAAGTGACTTTAAAAATCGAAGTTCTGCTGTCATGTCAATGAATGCGACGATCTGGGGGGGCTGCGACGCATTAATTGGTGCCGAGGAAGTTTGGATGCGACGAGAATGTCTGGTTGGTCCTGTTTTGCCCGTTTAACGTCCTTTTAAGCCGTTTTGAGATGGTATAAGCTACGGGAATAACTTGGGACTTATAGGAAGTGTAATTTGAGTCTATTAATGTGATTTGTATCATTATAGGTTGTCAGGAACACATCGAGAATACGGTAAAGTCGTTTGTGAGTTGTTAAGCGACTATTGAGGTAAGATAACTTACTTTTGACACACGATGGACACAACTAAACCGATGTTTGATAATTACTCCCCATTTTATGATGTTTAAACTATCTCATGCATATATTGGGTATGGGATCTTGTGGGAGGTTATCTATGGGTTATACATGCGCATATTTAAGTAGATATGCATATGTTAAGTGAATTGTGGGTGATCATTGATGGGTGGTTGATTATGGGTGATATCTATGTATGATTATGT
>JAOXNX010000035.1:670626-681458 GCA_028566075.1 Solidago caesia
CCATTGCCAATGAAATAAGGAAGTGTGGTATGAAAAAGTAAAGAAATGAGGTGTCATAAGGAGATTGGTTGAAGAGTGTGGTATGGATTGCGGCATGGTATCCCATTGCCAACCCCCTAACATAATATCACTATAACTGCTTCTCTTACACGATTATCACATACGTTGATCGTCGTTCCCACAACATTTTAGCCGTGTGTCCTTGCTACACAACCTGAAACACTTTCAGTTATCATGCATTACACGGGTATACTTATAATTTACTATTTATTTAGTCATCAAATTAATTAGTATTAATAAACAAAACTAATAATTTATCACTAATATCTTCATTAATTATACTTATATATATATATAGCATGGTACCCGCGCAATGCGCCGACGGTGTGGTGGTGGCGGCGTTGGTTGGTAGTGGTGGTGGCGGAGGTGTGGTTAGTATTGTAAAAGTAATTGATGTAAAAGGGAGTAGTATAGTTATTTTAGGAGTTGAGGGATCTATGTTGTAAATTATTTCATTAAGGTTATTATAGGTATTTTAAGTGGAGATGTTTAAATTATTGAATAAAAGAATGATGATTAAATAATTCATTAAGGTTAGAATGGTCATTTCGCATTGTGTAACATGGGGTGAGATAATTTTTATAAGGTAGTATAGATATATATATATATTTTTAAAAGGTTTTATTATTAATAATATTATCCATCAGCAAGATGCCAAAACATAAAATAAAAAAAAAATAAAAAACAATTACAATTACAAAAGGGAAGTGTTTTTTCTACTACACATTTTACTTCGCATACTACAAAAAATTTGTTATGACTTTTTTGCCCCTAATAATAATTTTTAACCCTTGTATTCATTATATATCACATAGTTTTTTTTTACCCTACACCCTTCTTTGTTAAACATCATGTCGTCTTTTATTGTTAGGCTAAAAAGGAAAAACACTTCACACATTACAGTTTCTTTTCTTTTATATATTAATTGGTTCGAAGGGTGTGTGTTCTTATCAATCATGCATATATAGTATATTGTTTTGAATTTGCATTTATCCCATAAGCATGATTCATTGTGTAAAAGTAATGTATGCCTTTTGTCTACTAGCCACTGTGACTACATGCACACAGCACGGGAACTCGAATGTAAACAAAACAAAAATCGGAGAATTATATCTATACTTTTTCATTGTCATTATACCCACTTTCAAACCATGAATTAGCTATTTAACTTTATATTGAAATACTCTTCAGATAAACATAGTTTTTGGGTGTCATTTTAATATTTATGTCAATGCATACAGATGAGCTCAGTTTAGTCGTCAAATTCGATGATCCAAAATAAAAAATTATATCTGGCCTACTCCAAATTCTGAATTCATCAAAACTTTATATGGCAAGGGTTTTAACTTTTAACAAAGAAGGGTGTAGGGTAAAATTATTGGGAGAAATCCAATGAATATAAGGGTTAAAATTTATTGTCAGGGGCAAAAAAGTCATAACAAAATTTTTGTAGTATGAGAAGAAAAATGTGTAGTGAAAAAATTACTCCCCTTTACAAAAAGGTGAACTCATTACACATAGTGGCTATGAGATACTAGTTTTTTTTTTTTATCACGACTAGAAATCCAAAAGGAAGATGGAGATACAATAGATTGGAACACTTCACTACTCGATTCTTCACTTGCCCGATGGATGACATGGTTCATATAATTCCAAAGCGACCACCACCACATAAAACAAGTAGCTTCCAGGAGATGTTTAAATTTAGCCGGATAATGAGAATCGTGAATCCAGTTTAACGTCAATTCGGGCCTATAGTTTTCTGTATCATCAAGTTTCAAACTTTTTACATTCAATAGTTGTAGAAACACTAGTTATAGCTAAGTTCAAAGTTTAATAAGTTTTCATGAACAAATTCCATGTCTTTTTAACGATTTTGTAGTTTTTGTTAAACTTTCTTACCAAATGGGTCTAGCGTTTCTAGCCCGTTTTAGAATCTATAAGCTTAATATTGTTTTTTTTTACACTAATAAGGAACGTAAAAGTAAAAACACAATTCAAAAACACATAACGATTTTGAAATAAATTTTTTTTATATGTGACGGCAAAAATTCTCATCAAAAACCCTCATCAGAAACTCTCATCTGGTCAAAACTGTCAATACGGTAAAAATTCTCAAAATGGTTAAAACTCTCAAAGTGATCCAACTCGTAAAGCTGGTCAACATTAGTCAAAGCTCATAAACTCAGAAACTTTGGACAAGTCAAACTTATCAACATTTAGTCAACTAAATCAAACACTTAAATGTTTTCTAACTAAACTAATGGCATTCTTAGGATTCTAACGCTTTAACTCTGTGAACTATATATGTGTTATAGGTTGATACTTGTGGATATTCTACTCGCTTATTTTATACTTTAGCTATCAGACGAGCATTAATTAAGTGAGTTCCGTAGCCCCGTTTTAACTGTTTTACTTGGGGTGAAAGGAAACTAAAACTAATTTCTTAGTGCCGTTACGTTTGCCACTTACTATTGGTTATTAGACTTTACTGTATGATATTATCATCGTGTTATCATTGTGTTATCATTGAGTTATCATTGTGATATCATTGTGTTATCATTGAATTATCATCATGTTATCATTGTTTTAGCATCATGTGATCATATTGGAATCATTGAGGAATCATGCCGGGTTAACCATAAGTGCTGTTATCATATTGGAATCATTGAGGAATCATGCCGAGTTAACCGTAAGTGCTAGTTATCATTGAGGAATCATGCCAGGTTAACCGCAAATGCTAGCTATCATTGTGGAATCATATTGTGTGTGCTCTATTTGTATCATAAGTAAGTCTATAGCCGACTTTTTCTGTGTAGTCATCTATGGAAACCTGTATTCGGCACAAACTCATTTATTACAAACCTACAAACTCGCCAACCTTTATGTTGACGCTTTTTAGTATTCCTTTCAGGTATCCAAGTAAATCAAGCTAGAGGTGTCTAAGGATAGTAGCATGGGACTCGTAGCAGACTTGGAGTCTAGGGATTCAAAAGACTACTCTTGCTTTCATTTGTATTCAAGTTGTTAGACTGACAATATGCCTACTCCTGTTTTACCCTGCGTGGGAATTTATTATTATGACTATCTTTTTATGCTGAATTCTCATTGAACTGTATGACATTCTTGATATTCAAGTTATTTCAATGAAATCATTTAGACTTTATATGTAATTTCCATGTGTGTGATATCATTGCATCCTATATTTCCGCCTTAATTGGGGTGTGACAAAAAGGTTGTGCATAGGGACCACCTTCCTTTTTTTGTCTCATCTTCACCTTCAATCCTGGCATGCGTTTCGATCTTTTTCCTTAAACATATATAGGCTTATCAATTTTAGTCATATGTGTAACTTTTGTTACTTTAAAAATAGTAGGGTGTAAAGTTCAGGTTTTAATTTGGTAATATATTCAAAAGTTTTCTCCTATACAAAGTATGATATAGTTTAAGGTTTAGAAAAAAATATAATTATGATATAAAATGTAGGAAAATTTTTGATACTAGCAGTTGCTTGAACATCCTTTGTTACGCCTTGATTTAATTTTCTTTTAAACCATTTTTTTTATAAAACTAAAGGCTTCAGCAAGGAACTGAAGCCAAAACACCGAAAATTACATCAAGTAGTTTGAACTAAAGCCCCTTAACAGCCACATCAGATTAAACTGGCTACTGCGACATTTAATTCATAAAAAATAAGTAGAAACAATAGTATTAAAAATATCTAATTAAGCATGTGGAAGAAGCGCCTTTGTAGACAATTATTGTAACACCCCAACGGTTATGGGCACTTCCCAAAACTATACATCAAGTAGTCTTCCCATTCTCACCGCTTCTACCTTCATCCAAGCTATTCTGCAAGACACAATCGACAAAGCAGAAACAATTGTCAGCTTACAAAGCTGAGTAAGATAAAGGTCTATATCCAATATATATGTAACTCAAAAACCGTTTATAAAATGGCTACATATATATACATTTACCATATTTTTGACCACAATCATATAACCTTCAAATATGAAGTCAACATACACAAACAATAGGATTAACACAAAATCCTAAATGTGCCTATCACAATCATCTCATATAGGTTTCCTAACCAATCATAAGGAATCCTATCTCAAGTGCGAGGACATCCATGATACATAATGAAATTTCCAACACAATCCTCGTCTTTACGGTTCTGCCAACAATATCAAACATTAGTAACAGGTCAAAGGACCAAAGGGATGCCTACTATCCAACATGACATGTAAGCAAGTTCATGTGGTACGTCGGTGTCGTTCAAGAAATGCATAACCAGTTCCCAGATATGTGCTATGCAACAAATAGGTAGCTAACCTATACACACATTCATTCAAGTCATTGCTCCACCTTGGTTTATGTCTAGAATACCTGTGGACTCGCGAACACAAAGTGTCACCAACACAAAACACCATGGGATAAGCTTATCACTTAATCTTAGATTATACCCGAGTAATCTCAATATCTATAGGCTAGCGACAACACAAGCTACCTACACGCATCACATCAAGGGCCCCTATCAACGTGCACAAGTGATCAAGCAATCCTAAGATTACTAGTGTCACTACAATTCAACTCAACGACACAAGAGCTAAATCAATAATTATGCAATCATTATTAACTATAAGTCAAGTTAATGAAGCATATTAACTATAAGTCAAATTAATGAAGCGTACGGAATAACATCATAATTCCATTCACACATGCATATCATCAAGTCACAATCACCCTCCCGGCATAGTTCATTCAATCACATGAACATTGGAGTGTAAACATTTCAATGAACAATCAATAATCATACCCAATCACCCTCCGCAATAGTCCAATTATCATAAATAAGCAACGGGTGAGTCACAACAAACATTTGGTTTCAAAGTGCTTAATGTTGCTTAAACGTATTAATAACAAATGTTTGAGTACCAAGAACTGTACCTTAGCACTTGATGATCAAAAGAAATGATTTCAAGCCAACAAAACCCTTAATAACTCTTTCCAAGACCCAATACTCTAGCAACTTCAAAATAGGAGATAAGTGGAGATCGGTTTGGAGAAGAGATAAAGAGAGGTGGAGATCGGTTTGGAGAAGAGAGAAAGAGAAGATAGATAGAAGATAGATAATATGTGTGTGTGTGAATCATTGGAGGAGGATGAGAGGGGGGATAAGTGACTAGAGGAGACATGATCCACAATTAGGGGAAATAGAAGACTTTATTTACATAATAGATATATTATACCCATTTATCTACATACCTCTAATGTTTTTTGTTTACTAGCATTTATTTTAGGTACACGAAATATACAAGTATTTATGAATTAATAAACATATATATACACACATAATAGCCATGTACATATAATCAAGTGACTAACCAACATGGATACCCATATATACATATGGTCAATCACATAAACACATAATGATTAATCATACAAATATTAAGTTATTAAACGTAATTGATTCGTAAAGTCAATTAAAACCTAGACGAGTCAAAGCATGGTTGACTGGCAAGTCCAAGTCAATAAAACATATGACATAAAAATTTAGGATGTTACAATTATATTTCGAATACTTCCACAATGACCACAACCAAACCATAAAAACAACCACCAATTCATTCTTAAACATCTTCGACATATGTTGCATTGTTATCCAGTCAAGACAACCTTCCATACCTAATTGTTGGAAATCGAGACAAATCCAATTCGAGATCTTGACTCGAATCTCTTGTTGCAATTGTGTGAATATCCCAACATAAATATACGGTCATTTATCTATGAACCATTAGGGTCGCACATTAAGAGTAATGAGATACTAGTTGAATTTGAATAAATTGAAAACCTGTCAAAAATAGATTAGAAATGACGAAAGGGCAGAAACCGAAAAACGGGTCAAACCGGGTCGGAAACCAAAGCACCATGGGCCAACCCATTTGACCATAGGTCAAACAAAGTTGACCCATGGGATGCTTAAGTCGTTCGACGCAAAGGAGAAAGAGGAAGGGAGAAAAAATAGGGATTTTTTATTCCCATCCCACATTAGAAAAAAAAGAAAACCCAAGGCTTTTCTATCCCTTCAAATAGAGGTCTTTTTCTTGTTTTTCAATAGAATTATCTTCTCCTTTTGAAGCATGGTTCGAAAATCACCCCTATTGGTGGAGATTTTCGAACTAGCTTTTCTAGTTAATATTTTATGTCGTTTGACTTTTTATTTATTTAAATCGTGGCTAGCACCTAGCTAGTATTGGTGAATTACTCGTGTGTATAGAGAGGAGTTCTACTTTGGGCTCTAGTTCTACAAGGTTAGTTGTTTTTTTCAACTAATTGATATATTGCATGCATGTAAGATCTTGGCTTAGGAAATTAGACTGTTTAGTTGTTTTATTAGTAAGCTTCCGCATTTATAATTATTTGGATTAGTCATTTATAATTAATATGATTAATTATTGCTTAGATAAATTAAGTTAGTTTAATTTATTAGTTTATCGATTAATATAGATTAATTAAAATGTTCATATTTGTAATTAACTAGATTAATTAATTATTTTCATATAATTAAAGGTTTTAATTTTATACACTTTCAACTCGATCTTTTAATTTAAGAAATTAAAATGATGAACATTATTTTCGATACAAACTAAAATCGAACAATGAATAGCATGAACCTCTATCCCTCTCCTACTTAGATTAAACCGAGTAGGAGTAGGTATACGATCCCGTAACAAACGTCATAATAAAATACTGACTTTTTTTTAGAAACAAAACGATAAAACTATTCCAAATTAACCTAATAACCTTAGGCTGAGGCTTAAACAAAAGCATGTTAAGATCAATATGGCGCCTCGAACAGTAAATGAATTACTAGTATTTAAACTCCATTTCCATGTGTCCTGAGCATCCGTTGTTAGTGAGACCCCAACCAGCAGCGACGTAAAAAATTAACTGGGAAGATTCAACGTAACTCCACCAAGTAATTGATCATGCCCAGTTCTAGTTACCTAATTAAATTCCTCCTTTCAGAAAGAAGGCAGTCCTTACGATCGAGCTTCCAAGGCAAAAAGACTCGGAAACTTAATTAAAAGCCAAAATCGAATTACTAATCCAAGTGTCGTGATATATATAAATTAATCTTTTTTCCATATATATATATATATGTCAAATATTATTAATATATGCAACAAAATATAGAGAATTGTAATACCTTGATATAAATCATTTTAGTATCATGACAGTGACAAATGTAAATGGAAGAGTGAGTATACGTATCCAATTTGCATATCGATCTTATGAGAAAATTTACTAGTGTTAAAAACATTCATATTCTAAATGCTTTTCTACTGCCATGCATATATTCTGGATTTTTGCTATGATGATTTAAACATTTGAAATACAGTAATATTACAAATGTGGTTTTCAGACATGTAATCAGGTCTGAGTTTGTTATTTGATAATTAGACGAGTTTGATTTAATACCAAACACATATCCGTACTTGCGAAACTTTTTATTTGTAATCTCAAATCTATTTCCAAGCTCAAATATTCGGCCGATCCCAACCAAATTATATCGAATGTCGGATAATTCTTGTCAGATTTGGTTTTCGTTGCCATCTCTAATCTCGTTGCTTGCTTGATGAAATTTGGTTTTTCTTAAATATATTTTTTTTGTTATATAATACTTGATGAAATTTACACCAATAAAAATAAATTTAAATCTCAATCAATTCATATCAGTTTCATCAATTATTATATAACTATAAGGTAAAAGTTAACAAAATAAAACTTTAAATTTCAAAACAGAACGGAAGGAATATAAGAAACTATGACATCTTGGAAAGTGTTGTCATTTAATTCATTTTCTCCGCAAAAAAAAATACCAAACTGTAATGGGACAAAGCAAAACACGACAAACCTTAGCCGCCGGTACGTGAAAAATATATTTACTCCCATATGTCTTCTACTTAATTAGTCGTTTAAAGTACACATCTTACTCTTCTTTCATAAATTACTTTCGACACATAATTCTTGAAGTTTTATATAATTTACAGGATTGGATAAAGTACGTTAATTAAGCTTTAATCTAACTTCTTATTTTTTAGTCTTTCCAATACATTTTTGACTCTTTTTTTTTATATAATCTTTTTTTTTTTTTTTTTTTTTTTTAACAATAAGAGAAATGTTAGGAAGATAACAATTTCTATGCGTTTTCAATGCATATGCACCATTCACAGCATAAGGTATCCAGTCTAACGGTATTTGGTGGAGTCTATTAAAAGATTGTGGATTAAGTCTCAATTAATCGAGAGATAGATATATTAAAATGTGTATCGATACAAGAGTAGTCTTGGCCTCTTGGGTAATAATTAACCAAACGTAGACAAAGGGGTTATATTGATTTTAAATTAGATTCTATCCCTTAAGTCACATTTTGAAATGGTGTTTAATTTTGTGATCAGAACAATATTATTCTTTACATGCCTACGATAACCAACTCAAGATCGACACTTGCATATTATGTGTGTGATTAGGGTTGTAAACGAATTAACTCAATGAACATGAATAAGACGTTTTGTTCATGTATGTTTGTTTAAGTTAACAAACAGATAGTCGAACATAAAGTTGTATTCATGTTCATTCGTTTGTGTTTATAAACGAACACAACGAAAAAATGAACGCAAACAAACAAGGATGAACACAAACAGCCACAAATAAAGGTAAACTAACTAACAAATAACTAGAAACATTACTCCGTATTACAAAAAATCCAAAATCTGAAATAATTATTCACCCTGTTTAGTTGTGAACTTTATAAGTTTTTAGAAAACATTCTTCAAAAAAGAAAGTCCAAATATTATAATTATGAACATAAATATAATGGACAAACATAAACGAATAAACGTTCACTAACAAACTATCAAACATTCATGAACATAAATAAATAAATGAGAGTCATGTTCATGTGCGATCATAACTAAATGAACGAATATAAATGAAATTTCCACTAAAGGGTTCATTAAACTTTCAATTATATTTATTTGCGGGAAAAACATTTGAATAGTGAATCTTAAGGTTTAATTGGTTAGTTGGTAAAAACTTAGAAGTATTTGGTTAATTATTGAAAATATTTTTGTCTAGTATTTGACCCGCCAAGTTATATTTCTCTCGTCTAACTACACAACCAATTAAGAACCTTCAAAATTTATACCAAAAACAATATTATAAAAGAATATTTTTAGCCTTGTGATTAACCCTAAAACCCTCTAATTAAATTAAGAATTTAAACTTGCTTCTTCAATCTTCAATAGTACGTACGTGTGTATATTTATGCGGCCAGATGCTTGGAACCACATCTCTCTCTCTCTCTCTCTCTCTCTCTCTCTCTCTCTCTCTCTCTCTCTCTCTCTCTTTCAAATCTTTTCTTTCTCCTTCTCTCTAGTTACCTACCATCACATTTAACCTGCCATATTTAGTGTCCTTTATTGTTCTACTTTTAGTTCTGCTCATCAAAATCTTGAAGAGAAATGGAGAAGCAGCCACCAACTGTAAAAAACCAAAAACTATCACAAAAAACCAACAAGAGAAAACCAGTTAAAGTTGTTTACATCTCTAACCCTATGAAGATCAAAGCCACCCCATCCGAATTTCGTGCAGTTGTGCAACAACTAACTGGGAGATACGCTACCTCTCCACCATCGGATGAACTTGCTGAAATTGTGAAAGATAACTACAAAGAAGATAAAAAAGAAATTAACCAGCTAGAGAAGTGGCACTCGAATAGTACTACTCGGTTGGACCTCTCTTATGAACCACCCGGTAGCCGAGACGGTCAAGTTATAATGGAGGATTTGGTTGTTAACCCACAGATGCTTGAGGGTTTTCCCTCACTTTTACCTTCTGACTTTGGTTCCTAGCTAGGGCACCAAATATGTTGGTTAGCATCATATCGTTTAATATATAATGATGCATGTATCATGTTTTGTTTAGTAGCTAGCTAGATCATCACTAATATATATATATATAGATGGTGTATGGTAACAACTTTATTAAATTCTTATTTGGTTGGTTTAAAGATCGATGTATGAATATGTGTCGGTTAGGATGACGACATTCTTATTTTGTTTGATTAACTAATAAGTTCTTTTATTATGTCAAATACTTGTTTATGTTTAAGGAGATTATTAATTAATTAAATTATATATGATGAACTTAATTGTCCCAATTATTTTTATGCAAAGCAATGGAAGAAATAATTTCTGACATTTTTTGTTAACTTTTGATGGTATTAATTTGATGATTTTTTTTTTTTTGCCATGTGAAGGTTTTTTTGGCAATATGCTGGTGATCAGTGAGGTGTATTTATCTAAAACGTACTAAATCGCTTAATAGATCAATAAACAAGCATTATTTTCATGTATTTATCTAAAACTTATTAAATCGCTTAATAGATCAATAAACAAGCATTATTTTCATGTATTGTTTGTTTGGCACTGAATTGATCGAAGAGTGAGATGTAGTTTTATTACTTATTAATTTAAAAGTAAAGCGCTTAATAAATATGAGTAATTAATATTTCATAATGAATTATATATTACACACACACACATATATTAATCTTAATCTTAATCTTAATATATACTAAAAGACAACTGATCTAACCTCAATTGACCAATCACAACTCTTAATTTCTCTAAATTAAGTTATTAAACATGTGACTAAATTGTCATAATTAAAATTATAAATTAAAAAATATGGGCCCA
>JAOXNX010000035.1:721923-747090 GCA_028566075.1 Solidago caesia
AGGCACGGGTTTGAAACTTATTTCAAGCCTCATAGATGTAGGGTTATGGACATGTAATTTGTTGGCGTACTTGCATTGCGTGTTGTTTGTGGTAACCAAAAAGATACAAGGATTAAAAGTTCCTCCCATTGACCATTTTCAACAAAAATACAAACAGTTAAATTTGTCAAAAGTCAAATTAGTTTTTTTCTCGTTAGAAAAATTCTTATAGTTTCTCATACTTGCAATTTACTTGCAATAGAATAAATTTATAACACTAGCAGTCTAGCACCATTAATAAAAAAAAAAAAAACTTATATACGTTGATTCAATGATATTGACTTGGTTTAGATATCAATTTTTTTAAAAAAATATTTTGAATATTATGTTATTTTAAAAAAAAAAAAATTATTGAAATTTTGTCATCTTTCGACAAAAACCAAACTTTTTTTTTCAAAAACATTTTACGGTCCTTTTATTCGATTTAGTAAATATTTAACTTTTTTTCAAAATTTTCCGCTCATCTTAAATGCAACAAATTAAATTAAATTTTCATCCATCATTGACTTTTTATCTTTCTTTTAAACTTAGCTTAAAAGTTGTGGACTTTAATTATTATGGTAGAATTTTATTTCATCATTTTTTCTTATTTTTAACCTTCTGATCCTTTGTTTTAAGTAACACTTCTTTTTATTCTTCTATAAATCTCACTTTGTGGAGTGACCATATCTATTTAATTTTCACTTATAGAGCCTGAGTGAATTTTTCACTCTAAATTTTTAGGTGATAAGGATTTCTTATCAAGAGATTTGAAGGGCTCTCTAGCATAATATATACTAGACCTCCCATTCACGAGTAATTCTTTAAAAAAAACAATAAAAAGAAAAAGAATGGAGGGTTTCCAAGTTGTAATAAAACAAACACATTTGTAGGGTTTAAAGTAAAAAAAAAAAACAAAAATCTATAGAAAAAAAAAAATAGAATTAAGGTAGTAGGGTTTATAAAGCCAAACCAAAAAACACACACACACTATTGCACACACACAGTAAAAAGATTATTCTTACCACCATCGTTATCTTGTTTACTAAACCTGTAAAACCCCCCATAAAACACACACTAAAACTCACACATATGTATTGAATGGCTCTTCTTAAACCCCATCATTATTCATCTTTTTATTATAGGTTAATCATGTCTTCTTCAAGATTCTTGATACCCATTACTACTCTCTCTGTTTCACCTTCCCCACCTTCTCTTTTCTTAAAATCCAGGTATAAAAATTGTTACTTTACTTGAAATACTTCATAATGATTTTTTTTTACTTTTCTGAAATTATTACATTTTTTAATGTTTGTCTAAAAAAACCTAGGTATAAAAGTTGCTTATTTACTTGAAATACTTAATAATGTTTTTTTTTTTTTTAAATTTTTATTTCTTGAATTTTTTACAGTTATTTTTTTAAACCCTGGTATAGAAATTGTTAATTTACTTGAAATACTTGATAATGAGTTTGGTTTTCTAATTTTCTTGAAAATTTTAAGTTTGTTTATAAAAACCCAGGTATATATATATTGTTAACTTGAAATCTTAACAATGGGCTTTTTTTTTTCTTTCTTTTATCTATTGAATTTTTTACAATTTTTATAAATGCTTATATATGTGTGTGTGTGTATGTATATTTTTTGTATAGGTCAAGTTTGGGAGTGAGGACATTATCTACGAACAGGGTTTTGGTTCCAAGGGTATTTATGTCAACTTCAGCTTCTTCTTCAAGTTCGGTTGCTGAAGTTATTAAAAAGAAAGATGGGCCAGACCATTATGGGTCTGAAAATATTCAGGTGATTTTGTTTGACCTACTCTATGTGTGTGTTTGAGGTAAAAAATGATTTGGGTTTTTGTTATTAGTATCCACATTGTGTTATGTGTGGTGTTTGCATTATTGGTTTAAGTGGGTTGTTGATATTTTGAAATTAGTATTTTGTAAATGTGGAAAAATATACTATGAAGGAGTGTTCGGCTATGTGTTTTGATAGTGATTACTGCGGTTTGAGGAAGCTGTAAATGACGGATGAGGATTTCTCTGTTTAGGTTACCTGCTACCCGAGTAAGGCGAGTCTTTGAACTAGATTTGTAAGGTCTAATCTGGGTATACCCATAACTGTTTCTGAACCTTTTCCCTCATCATCCTCAAGTTGTTTACCTAGTGAGGTTTGAACTTGAGACCTTTTGTGAGGTTATCAGGATGCCTCACCACTAGGCAACCTTGGTGGTGGTTTGAGGAAGCATTATTAGATAAATATTTGTGTTACATTCAGGGATTTGCGATAGTAAGAAACCGTACTTGCTTAGTGGTTAATTTGGAAGGAAGATAACTCTTGCACATTTAGGGATTTACCCGGTTTATCTGGAGAACTTTGCATGAACCCCATGGATTTGTGGCCCATCAAAGGTGGAGTTGGAACCATGGATTAAATGGGCTAGAAAGCACAGGATATTAGCGGTGGACTGTAAAATACTAGTATCCGGAAATGTGAGATTGCGTACCCAATACGGTGCAATATAATACTTGTAAGGTGCTGGTTTCAAACCGGTTCAGTCCCAAGCCATGCTGTGAGCTAGACTCAAAATTTCAGCTATTGGTTATTTCTGAATTTTATGCCAAATGACGTAGTTTACTAAGGTAAAACGAGAGATAACTAGTTTGGACCGGGAACATACCGTACTGTACCATATCCTAAAACTGGTTTTTTGCTACAGTTAGTACTAAGTATTGTACCGTGAAAAACCGGTATTTGGACAACATGGTATGGTTTATCAGTATAATGGTTTTGTTCTGAGTTTTGGATGCTTAACGTTTCATTTATCTCAAATTTTATTATTTCAACCCTAAATAAGCAGAGTGACATTGCCCTAACATTTGGAACTGAGTATTACAATTTTAAGCAGGGATAACTGCAGACTGAAACACCCTCTTAAACAAACCAATATCTCAAATAATATGACCCGTTACTTTGTTGAGTCTTGTGTATGTATGTTTTATATGATATCATTTTATTGTTCTCATATCAGATATTGGAAGGTTTAGATGCCGTGAGGAAAAGACCAGGAATGTACATTGGAAGTACGGGTTTTCGTGGTCTGCATCATCTGGTATCTTTCTTACTCTGTCTTGGTTGCATTTACTCCTTCCTTCCCGCTACTGAATTTGGAGTATTAACTATCTATGTATAATTATATTCAGGTTTATGAAATATTGGACAATTGTGTCGACGAGGCCCAAGCTGGATTTGCTTCAAAGGTTGATATTGTATTACTTGCAGATGGTTCAGTGTGCATAACTGATAATGGACGTGGGGTATGCATTTTTTTTTCTTAACCAGTGGCTGCTAAATTTGAATCGATTATAATAATTATTATCATATAATAATGTTGAAAATTTAGTCGAAATAAGTAATTGCTTTCATGTTGCAGATCCCAATTGACTTGCACCCAGGCTCAAAAAAATCAGGAGTGGAGACCGTGTTGACTGTATGTTGCTACATTCATCTTTTCCTGTTAAATATCAAGCTGCATACTCCATCCTTTTACCACTTATGAGCATGGTTTTGAAAACCGGACCGGACTGGCCGGTCCGACCGGTTCAACCGCGAACCAGTGGGTCGACCGGTTTTTTGTAACCGGTCCGGCTCACATTGAAACAAATACTCAAAAAATCACACGCGCAGCGGTATTCGAACCTTGTACGCATGGAATTAGAAGAACACTCGTTTACCAATGAACTGAGAATTCACTGTGCTAGATTTCCATCTAAATTTAATATATCTGTTTACTAATTTAATTAATTTTTAAATATGTTAAAAACCATACAGTTATAGGAATCCATTTGTTTACTAATTTCAACCTTGTACGCATGAATTAGAAGAACGCTCGCTTACCAATGAACTGAGAATTCATTTGTGCTAGTCCATTTTTAAATATATTTTGTTAATTAATCAACATGAGATAGTAACATTAGATATTTCATGAGATATTTGTTTTTAACTTTCATATATTTTTTAAATATATAAAAATAATGGACCAATTTTTCCGGTCCGGTCAGACCAGTTGAACCTTGAACCTCTCCTTAGACCGGTTCGACGTCCGGTCCGGTTCTGAAAACATTGCGTAAGAGTACTTCATATCATGTAATACGTATTTGAAGTTATAAGTTATTTAGAAGGAGTTGGTGCATCCTAGTATCATAGGTCTTTAGTGGTGTTATTGCTTGTTTGTATTCTTTACTTTTGGTAAATAGTTGTCTTACTTGCTAAAGTTTCATTTAATGATGCAGGTTTTGCATGCCGGTGGGAAATTCGGTGGGGACAGTAGTGGTTACAAGGTTTCAGGTGGACTACATGGCGTGGGTTTGTCTGTAGTTAATGCATTGTCTGAGGTGCTTATTTATAGCTCAAAACCCTTGTATATATTCTCTCTGAAACAAGTAAAAGATTATAAAAAGCTTCATGTGTGTACCAAAATATTTCTCTTAATTAACTTGGACTCTATTATTTATTATTATTATTATTTCAAAGGCATTAGAAGTTACTGTTTGGAGAGATGGTAAAGAGTGCCATCAAAGCTATACACGTGGAAAGCCTCATAAACCTTTAGACTGTAAAGACCTTCCAGCTGAATCACGCGATCGCACGGGGACATGCATAAAGTTTTTGCCTGATGCACAGAGTAATTTTGTTTTTCATGTATTAATTTGATTTTTCTTTTGCATCTTCGAATATTTAGCTTCAAGAAAGCATGCTTTCATGTGATATTATGAATTCGAATGCAGTATTCGCATCTGGAATGGAGTTTGATTATGATACTATTGCTGCACGAGTCCGGGAGCGAGCTTTTCTAGTCCCTGGGGTACGTTCATTAGCGTTTAAGTTCTTCTAGATCTTTATCTATTTTCAGTAGAGGTGACAAAATGGGTGGGGCAGGTAACTGGTTGAATTAGTTCAGGCTGATATGCCACCCCCCCCAAAAAAAAGTAACATATTCTTCTTTTATTAAAAGAAGTAATGAATCTTACCACGCTAATAATCGAACAAAAATAATTAGTTTTGGAGTTGTACATTAGGGTGATACTTGAATGTCTTTCGACTCATTTGGCCCGTTGTGACCTGTTCGGGAGACCCAAATCATGCCATTTATAAGTGAATGGTTGAAATTAAAGGGCTAAACTAATGAGGTTTTTCATATGAGGTTTTTCCTATCCAGGTTACCCCAGAAAGGTGAGTTATGTTTTTTCCTCAGATGTACGCAGCCTAACTGGGGTATCCCGTGGCTATTTTTGAACCTTTCTCCGGCCACCCCAGTATTGTACCTAGCAGGATTCCAACCCAAGACCTTTATTTAAATCTGAATGGTTGAAATTGCCACCTCTAATTATCAAAACCTGAGACCTCTTTTGATTCTCCACTATTACTGTATTACATTTAATGGGAAGTATGATTTTTGGTTTTCAAGCCGTTTTTGTAAGACCTTATCTGACTTGGATATTGAGTTTTTTTTTTTTTTTTAATTATTAACAGCTGATAATTACTATAAAGAAAGAAGATACGGACCCTGAGAAGAACCGATTTGATGAGTATTGCTTTGCTGGGGGGCTTGTTGAGTATGTGAAGTGGCTAAATGCTGATAAGGTGCTTGCCTGTTCCCATTTACTTCTATTTTTGTTATATTTTCTTTGTTCCGGCAACGATGTTGCACAAAGTGTTGAAACCCAAAACCTTTGGTTAGCTGGAGTGGTCACCAGGTCAATCATTGTCAGACTGCTGCTGAAACATCATATCAGAATTGTGTCAAAACTGTTCTATACAAGATTACTGATATAATCTTTACTAATATAATATCCAAAAAGCGTCAAAAAAAAAGTTATTTTAATACAGGTTAAAACAAATTGCGATGGATTGACCTGCCTACAGTATTTCCTTCAGTTTTTTTTTTCTTAATTTCAAAATATCCAATGCATTAAATAGAAGCGCAAAAGTTATACTAGAATAATAAATAAATTGGTTCAGTAAAGCTGTGTGACAGATTTTAACCATTTGAACGCATTTTGGGCGGCTTTCAATTTGTTTGGCCCATTTGCTCCTTTGATTTTTGGCCTAGTGACAGATCCTACATATTTCCCTTTTTTTTTCTTTTGATCTTATCTTGAGCATTGTACTATAATGCTTCTAATATAAGTGACACATTGTTTTCTAATATAGCAACCGCTTCATGATGTCTTGAACTTTCGAAAGGAATCTGATGGGATCACCATCGATGTAGCTTTTCAATGGTAAATCACCACCATTTTTGGTTTATATTAACGTAATTTTGGTCCACTTTTGTGTTCCCATTCAGTAATAAAGTAACACCATCGTATACAATATTACACGAAATTCATTACAATCTGATTTGTTTCGGCCTTGCGATTTTCACATTAGGTGTTCGGATGCCTATTCTGACACAATGTTGGGGTATGCTAATAGCATACGCACAGTTGACGGTGGGACCCACATTGATGGTCTCAAAGCTTCACTAACCAGGACTCTCAACAATCTTGGAAAGAAGTCCAAGATTATTAAGGTATTACTATCGCCATTATTCATCCTTTCTTTATTTAATAATATGTATCTGTTACCTGTTATCCATTATATCTGTCAGTTGAGAACCAGTGTTTATCGTTGTTAACATTAGCACTATGGCTTCAGGAAAAGGATATTAGCTTAAGTGGCGAGCATGTGAGGGAGGGACTCACTTGTGTCATATCAGTCAAACTTCCAAATCCGGAGTTTGAGGGTCAAACGAAGGTATTTTCTAACCTATGCATGGTCTATTTATTTTCATACTGTAATCTGATTACATTTTCCTACTTCATTTGCTTGAAGACACGCTTGGGAAATCCGGAAGTGAGGAAGCTGGTAGATCACTCGCTCCAAGAGTACCTCACAGAATACTTGGAGTTGAATCCTGATGTTCTTGATTCAATCCTCTCCAAGTCCCTCAATGCTTTAAAGGTATGACACATGTTTCTACATGAAGATACAAATATTTTTGGATCATGTCTAAAGTATAAACATAAGAATTGAGCATTTGAGATAAAGTAATTTTGATACAATCATTTTTTCTAAATGATAAGTTTCGTAGTTTCAATGAGGCAAGCATTAGGAAAGGATTTAAAACCTTACCTTTTCGCTCAGAAAAATTGAGAGATTTGTACATTATTTCATCCTGTCTTGATATGTATTAGCTTCAGTTTAATGAACATTCTGATCGTACGGGACAAAAAAAGGCTAAAAAAATGAGGAGATGCTCTAGTCTAAGCTTATGAATGGGTCAACCCAGGTTATGTATAATACATAACGGGTCGAATGGAGGAAAACTTAAAAGTTGCAGCTAAATAAGAACCAGGTTAAAAGTCTCCCACAATGCATTCTTAGTGGCTTAGTGCAGAGATCTTCCTTGATCATTTTGCTGAAAAGTTCAGATTATCATTGAATCAGTATAACTTCTGTAATTAAATTTGACTTGTATAAAAGATCTTGAGTTTTTCGACAAAATGTGTCTTTGGTCAACTCTAGCCTATGTGTTTCCCCCCGTACAATAATGACCGGTTTTGACCTGTTGCCTAACCTGCCCATTTTGCCATCTTTACTTAGCATCTAGATGTAACTTTAATAGCCTAAAATGGGAACTTCTGGAACAGCATTTCTTAGGGATGGGCCCCATTTCTTATGAAATAACTGTTTGTATGACTAGGCAGCTCTAGCAGCCAAGAGGGCGCGTGAATTGGAGAGACAAAAGAGTGTTCTTAAGGTGTCATCTCTTCCAGGAAAGCTTGCTGATTGTTCAGCCACAGATCCTGAAGTAGCCGGTACTTCAGTTTACTTCTCCTGAATCAACTTTTTTGTTGATACCGTGACACTATCAATAATTCTATACTACACTTTTAATAAAACACTATCATGAATTGTTAGTTGTAGATATCTACTTACACAAGTACCAAAATAATTAAATTGTGTCACATTTTGCAGAGATATTTATCGTTGAAGGAGATTCAGCAGGTGGAAGTGCTAAACAAGGTCGTGATAAGAACTTTCAGGCTATTCTTCCTTTGAAGGGTAAAATTTTGAATGTTGAAAGAAAGGATGAAGCTGCAATGTACAAGAATGAGGAGATTCAAAATTTAATTCGTGCACTTGGTCTTGGCGTGAAGGTTATCTCTTTAACAAAGTTACAGTTTCACTAGAGATGGCAGTTTCAACTCATAGACTTATGAATGGGTAGATATGGTTTGTGTTGTATCTTAAACCGGTCAATCAAAAAAATTAACTGTAAGGGGAACAGGTAAAAGTCACTGCTAGACTTTGCATAGAACCTAATCTTTTTTATCCAAATATTCGGACTGTTAACATGTAAATTATGTATAAATTCTCCGTGATCATAATTAACGGGTAAGTTATTTGTCAAAAACATTTAGTAAATGGACAAAAAGTGCTTGTGTTTCAGCCCAAGCTTTCTTTCACTGGTTTTCCGGTATAATTTAGTAAACTCAACCTTAGTCGGCCCTGCTCTTAGTTTCAGCCCAAGCTTTCTTTCACTGGTTATCCGGCCCATCCATCTTGCTATTTTACATCATCTTTTTTTTTTGTTTCAGTTCCATCATTTGGTGCTCACTAAACTTTTTCTGTGTTTCAGGGAGAGGATTTCAAAAAAGATGGTCTACGATACCACAAGATTATAATTTTAACTGATGCTGATGTTGATGGAGCTCATATTCGTACATTATTGTTAACATTTTTCTATAGATATCAGGTATCAGAATTGATCCTTTCGTTCTATATATGTACTACAATGAGAAAAAAAAAACTTATACAACATATGTCACGTTTGACCTTTTTGTCAAATATCTAAAGTACTCTTTAACAACGGCAAATAACAGAATCTTTTGAAGCCAATTTATTATCTCGTTAAATTGCTGAAGTGTAAATAAGTAACTGCTAAAAAGAATAATGCTGTATCATGGGTGGGAAAATGTCTAAGATGGTCTTTGAATAATTTGTCATGCTTCATGTTTTTGCAGAGAGCTTTATTTGATGAAGGCTGCATATACGTTGGTGTGCCGCCCCTATACAAGGTTTGGGTTTTTCTCTTAATGACGAAAAGGCCCTTTGCCGACAAAGTTTGATTCTTTTTGGGTAATTATTCAGGTTTCTAGGGGGAAGCAGTCATTCTACTGTTATGACGAAGCAGAACTTAAAAAACTTCAGAGTTCTTTTCCTTCACATATAATACCTACTATTCAGAGGTTCAAAGGTAAGCAAAGAAGTTGCTTTTTTATTTTATCAGAACAAATACATATTAAAGGCATCATGTAATTAATCATGAATTGTTTCTTTTATATGTATATTTATAGGTTTGGGAGAAATGATGCCGTTACAGTTATGGGAAACTACTTTAGATCCCAAGACCAGGCTATTGAAGAAACTTGTGGTTGAGGATGCGGCCGAAGCAAATGTTACATTTTCGTCACTTATGGGCGCAAGGGTAAGATTCATATTCCAATTATAGGCACATATATCTTCAAGGTTATTTTCATCTACACGAAACACATAGAAAAGATTACATACTAATTGCTGCTTGATAATTAACTCTATATTATGAATTATGAATACGGTGAGAAATGTGACCATTTTTACAAATAGGACCATTTGTGTAAAATAAGCTAGTTCTAAGCCAGGATTGCAGTTGCTTGGTAACTAAAAAGAATTTCCATTCTATTTCTTAGACCTCTTTAAATCTTCACATTATTAGGAAATAAAGTGTTTGTAGAAATTACCCAAAATCATTGATATTTTGGTAACAAATTGTTTAGGTGGACATACGCAAGGAGATGATACAAACCACAGCAAAGAAGATGGATTTGAAGCATCTTGATATATGATGTTTTCATACCGGGGGACATGGCGTAGGAGGAACAACATTCTTTCTTGTGTGAAGTTGTACAGGGGAATACTGGGGAATACGGTTGGACAACCAGCTACTTCTTAGAGGCGACCAAGTTCATCTGTCGGACCAATATGCATACCTTCCCCTATGAAACTAACCTGCTAATTTTTGTCCATTTGAAAACATCATTTTTGCAATGGTGGTGTGTGCAAGTATTTATTTCCTTTGTGCCTTTGAAAACGTAAAATGTAATGGGGCTAAGAAAACATATATTTTAACAGAATTTACCGAATTTAGAGTAATTAAACGTAGTTTACTTCTCTGAAAAACTAACAAAAGCAACACACAATGCGTTCTCCATATTAAATACAATCAAGTTTGTAAGGTAAATTGGATCATATTATAAACACAAATATGAAGAAAGATAATTGTGAAGATGCAAAAGATGATGTTAAGTTTGGGAAAATGATGTGTGCAATTGTAGCACCGCGTTGTAGCTTTATGATTACTTTCACCACGTGAGTAAATGAAAAGAATAAATAAATAAATTAACGTGCAACATGTATGTTAAACCCGTTAAGTTAATTAGCTTATGTTTTTACAATGGTCACAAACTCTTCAAGCGTTACTACATAGGCCAAAGCCTAAGGGACGCTTACAAAGTTGAAAACGACGTAGACATCCCCAAGAGACGAGTCCCAATAAAAGCTTAAATACACGATCATCTTGATTGAATTTTAAACTAATTTCAACTTGCTTTTTATAAAACGAGTTTTATGAGTTTTTTGGAATAGAAGTTTTTTTAAATTGGGATCAAAATGAGTTTTTATTTTATTTTAAAAAGTTGACAAAAAAATTATTGTGAAACATACCGGTATTATATCTTTTACAAAATTAAAATATAAAAAACACACTAACGAATGTTGATTTCACTTCAAGCTTCTCATATTTTAATTTAATGATTATATCTAAGGTTTCTATTGAGAAAAAACACGTCACACAACAATTATTATAGATAAACACAAATAGAGAAAAACTTGTTCAGACTAATTTTGAATCTTTGATATAAGCGACTTAACTAGTATTTTGTCGTCGTTTTTAGATTTTTTTCTTATTCATTTCAAAATGTTTATCGAGAAAGATTAAGAATTATTATATTTTAGAAGACTTTTATGTTGCCATTCATATTGGAGATGGTTTATACTTTGTGATAGCAAAAAGTGACTTTTTTTTAAACTATAATAATAATAAGAATAATAATAAAATAGGGTTGGTGGCCCACTAACAAGGTATTTATACCTTGGGTTTTCCACGAGGGTTCAAGTCTAGGGAGGGAGGGTATTTTTGAGTATTTTCATGAAGTTTGACTTTTATCCTAGGCATTCGAATTAGTTTAAGATTAGAATAGTTTGCCGTTAAAAAAAAATAATAAGAATTCTGGAGGGGAACCATCACCAAATGGTCTAGTAGTAAGGAGACTTGTTTTCTCACAAGAGGTCTCAAGTTCGAGTCCTACCCTATGCATATTTGGGGGTGGCCACAGGTATTTAATTTTCACTTATGGTGAGTCTGAGTGAGTTTTTCCCTCCAGATCTGATCTCTGGATGATAGGAATTTTTCATCGAAAGGATTTATATTGAGGATCTATTATGCGAGGGAGCTCTCTAGCACGGATCCGATTAAGATAATTCACACCTTTCAAAAAAAAAAACTAAACATAAACAAACAATAATAATAACTTTCAGATCCACAAACTCTAATTCTGGACTAATTAATAATCGCATTAAATCAACTACTATAATTTGATGTAATAAAATACAAAATACATTTATAAGGAAAACGTACAACTCTCCAAAGCCACCCGTGAAAACCTAAACAAAAGTACAAGTGATTAAAGCGCATTACATAACGTCAGTTCCACGTCGGAGTTTGAAGCCGTACATCGGAGATGCCAGAACAACAGCGGTACCGACACCGACGCATCAACCACTTGTACTCTCTCTCTCTCTCTCTCTCTATCTCTATAATTTCTATATCTATATATTATATTTCTATTTCTATTTATCTTCTTATATAATTATTATAAGTTTATATCTATATCTATATATCGGCGATTTATTATTCCTATTCACCTAATTTTTATCACCGATAACATAACGAAATTAACAAACCCTAGCTATGGCTGACGACCTAGCTTTAATCAATTTGCAATCTCCGGCTGCCGGAGGTGTTTCCGGAGGTACGCCGTCATCTCGTACGTTGCCGTTCCGTGAGGATTGTTGGACCGAAGATGCTACGTCGACGCTCGTTGACGCTTGGGGACGGCGATATATGGAACTTAACCGAGGGAATCTCCGGCAAAAGGATTGGCAGGAAGTCGCTGACGCGGTGAATCTCCGCCATGGACATACGAAGAAAACTCGCCGGACGGATGTTCAGTGTAAGAATCGGATTGATACTTTGAAAAAGAAATTTAAAGTTGAAAAAGCTAGGGTTTCTGAATCTAATGGATTGATTACTAGTAATTGGCCGTTTTATTCTAGGTTAGATCCGTTAATCGGTTCTGCCGCTTCGGCGAAGAAATCGGCTCCTTCGGCGGTGGCATCACCGCCGACGGCTGTGCCGTTACCGTATCGAAAACCGGCCATTCCGTCGCCGTCGCAGTTTACGCATACACAACCGCTAGCTGTTGTATTACCGCAGAAAAGGCCGCTGCCGGTTTCAGCGGCTGTCGACAAATCATATTTTAGGAGGAATTACTCTGCCGTTGCGGCCGCAGCAGCAGCTGCGGAGGAAGACGGATCGGAGGACGAGGACGAGTCGTTGGCTAGTAGTGATGATGAGGGAGGGGAAAGAGGGAGGAAGGATGGTGGAGTGGGAGAGGGAGGGGAGACAGATTCGATGAAACGTTTGGCTAGGGCGATTGAGAGGTTTGGTGAGATTTACGAGAGAGTTGAAAGTGAGAAACAGAAGCAGATGATTGAATTGGAGAAACAAAGGATGCAGTTTACTAAAGATTTGGAAGTTCAAAGGATGCAGTTGTTTATGGATACACAGGTTCAGCTTGAGAAGCTTAAGCAGGCAAAACGATCGGTTTCGGATGATGATGTTTACAGTTAACCTGTTTGAATCTTTCTTGAGGAAATTTGTTGATCATTGTTGAGTCGATTTTCGAGCTGGTGAGAGTTTACCTATTTTCAAATTCTGGTAGTTATGCATTATGCTGAGAAAAGAAAGTGTATAGATAATATCTGGATGATTTTCAAAGAAGAGGATGGTTTTAACTGTAAGATTAATTATTTTTATTAAGACTGTATTAGATAAGAATATCAATGTTGTAGTTACTTCTATTCAAATGATGGTAGACCTTCACCTTGGTAATCTTTCTTGAACAAATGTCGCTCTAACTTTTTGGTCTTGTTGAAGTTGCATCATTTGATTACTTTTTACTGCTCTATGATCATTTTTGTGTTTTGAAATCCCTTTGTCTTACGAATTAAGGCCTCTCCCTATCATGCCTTCATCTTCACCTTATCTTCCCTGTCACATCATCTTTCTCTCTCCAAGACACACTCAAGAACACCCCCTCTCTATCATACCCTCATCTTCACCTCATCCCCAATAAAAAACATATAAAATCATACGCACATACACTTACGCCAGCCCCAACAAATCTCGTCCAACGATTTCGAAAACAAGCCGAGTGAAGACACACCGAGTGTTATAACGAGATGCTGCCTATCATGACGAGGACGCCGAGCAATATGACGAGCATGCCGGGATGGATAGGGAGCGGCCTAATATGATAATATCGGTATAGATGATCACACACGAAATGGAATGAGTAGACCTATTCGAAACTATGCTAGTAGAATGTAGATGTAAGAGGAACATTAGTTTGGAAACAACTAAAGGTTGGTGTCGATCATGTGTTTGAGTCACGAGAGCAGCTGATCAACGTTGGTGCACCACAGGCTTGTTATGACACGAGTATGTTGACATTCACCATTACCACTATTGGATGATTATTATTTTTGAATTTGGTATTTGCTAGGTAAAAATATGGTATTTTGGACAAAGTTTATCAGGGTTCATTTATTTTGCTTCAATCATACAGGGTAAAAGGCTGGAAACTTGCATAGATCCTTCTCTGCATTTGCATAAGAAGGTATTCAGATATTCAATGGTAAGAACAAATTACACTGTTTTTGTTGGATGACCATCCGTAATGCACCCTTTAATGCGGGTGTGAACCGTCTTTCGCGCCGAGCCGAGTCCTCGTCGCAGAGTGTTGTATGCCCGGTTCTAGTATCAGCGTGAACGGTGGGATTTGGACTTTGGAGTCCCTCGCGGCGAGCAATTGCGTTCCTTATTTTTTACATCTATGTTATATATATGTATATGTATTTATATGTATATGTATGTATATGTATATGTAAATGCAATAAGGAAGAAGATAAAATGAATATATTTTTTTAAACAAAATTCATTTTAGACCCGTAACTATTATTATGTTTATAAAAGAGTTTTTCCCGTTATCAACCCCGAAGTCTATTAAATGCCTTCTTCCCTGCAGTTTTTTATTTGTATTAGTTTTATTTGTATTATTAATAGTTTTTGTTTATTTTAATGTAATATTATTAATGTATTTGAATTTGTTTTATTTAAAAAAAAATGTCTTTTATTTTAAATTTAATTTTAATGATAACGTGACAGTTTAAACCTGAAGGGTTGTAAGAAAAAGTGTTTGGTGTATGAAGGGTTGTAAGAAAAAGTGTTGGGTGTTTAGAACTAGAACCAAAACCGGAGTGAAAGGTTACGGATGGTGTAATTGTGTAAATCAATGATACACATCAAAATTTGATCATATGTGGCCAATTGGTAAACATTGTTAGGATTTGGGGCAGGTAGCTTGAAACTAGGGTGGACTGGTTTTCCAGCTTCGTTGTATTTGGATATCCCCCCAAATTCAGTATTACTTCTAATCTACTATTTGCCCAGAATAGCCTTGATTAAATTTCTTTTTCTTCATTCTTTGTCCAAAAGTGCATATATATTTTGAGATATACTTTGGGCATACCTTATTTGTTTCAGCAGCCTAGAAGTATATTTTGTGTATCAGTTGCACACCCCATTTTGGTCTTCTAATTCCACACGTATTTGATCGAGGTCAACAAGTTGTTTCAATGTTGAATCAACAAAGTTCACTATAAACAATTTCTTGGTTTCAATCGAGGGAACCACTTTTAACTTTCAAGTGACTAGGGTCATTACCATTGTACAGGTACATCGTAAGTGTATTATTCCAATTACAATCATAAAGTTGCAAATCGTGAAATCGTTTTATATATAGAATACTTGTTTTTCCAAATGCAAGAACATATGAGAAAAAGATTATTTATAACCGTGGATTATTGCATCAGTACACTATGCAAGAATGATGGATATAGCAAAATTTATTTGTATACTATGTCCCACTCTTTGATTAGATTTTGCATTTTGGTTAGAAAAATGAAATAAAGTCATGTACCACACAATATATAACAAACAATAAAGCACAAACATATATATGTGAAATTCAAGCAAGCAACCTGGCAGAGTCAGCAATATCCCTAATACCTTGGGTGATTATCAACAACATTGATATATGTTACGTGATTCACCGTTTAGTGAACACTGAATAGTGAATCACCTGTTCACTAAACGATGAATCACCTCACATATCAACAACATTGATAAATGTTTCTAGTGAATGATGAATCACAAAACATATCAACGACATTGACAAATATTACGTAATCACATTTAGCGAACGGTGAATCACTTCACATATCAACTAACGTTGACTAATGTTTTAATTTAATTTAATGAATGAGGAAGAGGAATCATCTCACATTACATATCAACTATATTGACAAATGTTACGTAGCGTAGTACATGTAAAAGCCTATCAACCCTATAATGGATTTAGTTTTTAAAATCTTTTCTTTTTTATTATATGGGTTGGGCTCACTTTGTTTAATACATATTCACTATTTAATATTTCATTATCATTCTGTTTTTTTATATAGAAAGAAAAAGAATATCCATCAAATTTATGCGAATAAATACTTGAACATTGGAATATATATATATATATATAGTCTAAACTAAAACATAAAAAAGTAAACATGATCTCATACACTCATGGATTCTTGTAAACAACATCCTCACAAATCTTGAATCTTCAAGTTTAAGGTCAGTTCCCTTGAGTTAATATTTTTGTTAATATATTGTTCTTGAATGTTACATATATTATTTGTTGAATACATAGACACCCTTATAGTTTTACTCTAGATAATGTGAAAATTATGAGTCACAATAAACAAACACTTAAACCCAAGGGCCTTGGTCTTAGGTATTAGTGATGACTGATCAACCTAAAAGTTGTAGGTTCAAGTCAGACATGTTGTAAATGTGTGGACGTGATGTGTAGTTAATTGTTTTTTTTAAACTAAATAGCAAACACCTAAGTCATGTTAAGGGGTGATCATGTGGTAAAATAGATTCTAACACATTCCTTGAGCCAACAAATAGATACTGACATTGTCCCTATATACTGCACTTTTGATTCAAATTTTGGGACATTACACTTTGTCCCTGGGTTTGACTTAACTCCATAGGATGGTACCTAATGATAGGCGAACATTGTCTGAGGCTCTAGCGGGAAGGGTCAGTTAGTGTCCAAAGGGCATACAGGTTCAAGAGTTTATTGGCCAATTTAAACATATTGGAGTATACTGCACTTTTGAATCATGTGAACCTTAGATAAGTAATGTACTGTACATTCATTCACATCGATTGCTAATTTCCAATGCGGCCAATTCTCTTAAACTCAACAACCCAACTCACTGTACATCAAGTATTTATAAAATCTTGTAGTCTCTCAGATTTTTGAGGAAGTTCTCTCCTATAACTGATCCATCCTTGACAAAAATTGCTGGATAGCCAACCGGAGCTTCTATTGTAGCTTCTGAACCTTGAATGTCATATAAATCTCCGGTCCATATATGCTTCCAAGCACAACTTTCTCCAACTGGGAAGTACGCTTTCACATTCTTTCTGTGTTTATCAAGAGTCGGCACTACCAGGATCTCGTCACCAACTAGAAACTGCTCATATGTCAAGTTATGTACATGATCATCATTAGGGTAATGGAGAAATAGGTGTCGGCAAACTGGAAGACCTTTTTGACTAGCTTCCTGTGTTATAAACATGCATGTTAGAGTATTTTCCTGTTCAATTACTATACATATGGTAATGATGATTTATTGGTTGTAATTTATATATTACCTTCACGAGTTGGACCCTGTAAAACTTCCATGCTTTGTATACTTTTGCAAAACGTGCAAAATGTGATAACGTCCTTTTGTTTGAATAGAACTGACTATTAACAGATGGCTTGTTTCCCTGCTCAAAATTTTGGAATAAATCAAATTATGTTCTGGTCAGGACTATTAAATGAGAACACGGCAAACCAAAAAGACGGCATCAATTAGAGTCAGAAAAGTGGACTGGTACGGTGGGTTGGGTAACAAGTCGAAACGGATAATTATCAAACGGGTCAGGTTGACCCAAAACACATCTATACTTCTATACTACTATATAAAAATTCTCCACCCCACTACCAAACAAAAAAGTTAGAAAATTTCTACACAAAATTACCATTCTACCCTTAATGAATTAATTTACATCAACAATCCCTTATCTTTTAAAATATCTCCACCACCCCTTTATATTAATTACATTTACATCAATTACTTACACCCAGCACCACCAACAGTCCGCCGTCATCACCGCCAGTTGCCGCCGCCACCACACCGCCGCCGCCGCATTGCGCGGGTACAATGCTAGTTTTGTAAAACTTAATGTGTGTTCTCATAAACAGTTAATTTGTCATAACTTTATAACATTATTTTAGTACTTTCTTACTTTGACCCGTTAGACAAAAAACATAAAACCACCATCTGTAGGAACTCTATAACTTACTTCATGTGTTCGGAATATTGTGGTGAAGGCATTTAACTCCATCCATCTTAATAGTAACTCTTCATCTCTTTTGTACTTAAAGAAGGGTAAGTTTACTGCACAATAGCCTCCAATGTCGCTATGATTAAACGCATATCCACAAAGCCCACTACTAAGCAAGCCGACAACAGCACTTTTAATCCCATCATTAGCCTGCCAACTCACCATTTGATCCCCTTCCCAAAAGAGCATTGCCCATTTAGGACTATTTCTGAAACCCGCTCTCATAAAGAAAACCAATGATTCTGAGGGGTCTTCTTTCTCCTTTCCAACAAGTGTGCTTTTCCATTCTTCTGTGAATTCCCGGTTTATTTGGGCCCATATCTCTGGATATCTATTATGTGCAGATATGGGATCTTCACCTGAAGAATATTACATGCCATAATTTTAGGCTATTATGTAATGAATTACTAAACATATGGTTTACTCGAAAACAAGATTCATAGGTTATAAAAATTAGTGGCCCTTGATAAAAAGAATCATACTTGTCAAATGTATCATTATATTTTATTACTGAGGTCATATTGGATTCTTTTGAAGAAATAATAACAAACCTGAATAAATGCAGGCGTCGACAGGAAGGGCTTCACCGAAGTCAGCCATCCATCCCCGAACACCATCATCTACCATATCTTGGAGAATTTTCTTGAACCAATTTGCAGCATTAGGATGTGTCAAATCCAACATCCCCACATCAAAAGCCGTATTAGGAACCATGTAAGCTTCTCCATTCTTGTCTTTAACTAAAATGTCCAATCTTTTTGCCTCTTCAAAGAGGTTTTTCTTTGCATCTGGCTTAGTATCCATCTGGGAAATCAAGTGAGATCTTCAAAAGATGAATGATAATGTTCACAGTGCTTGTTGACCATAGAAAATGATACTTACCGGAGCTAGACAAGGATTGCAGTATGTCATCACTTTAATGTGTTGGGTACTAAGATCCTTAATTAGCTGTTTCCATCCATTATACCGTGTTTCATCCACTTCCCAATTCCACCAAAGTTGTGATCCAATTACCGTCTTCCTCTCCCCTACCCAATCCTACATAACACCGTATATTCGTTTAAAAGCGGTTATGTGATTATTGAATAATTAAAATGAGGTGATCAGTAGTTAGAAAACATGGTGCAGAAGATAGTAATGTGCTTCTGCTGCTTAAAGTGGTAATAGGTACTTCTGATGGTATTGATATTGGTAAACAGAGGAGTTTTTCCCTGTTTAGGTTACCCGGGGAGGGTGAGTCTTTGACTCTGATATATGCCGCCTAACAGGGGTACCCCGTGGCCATTTCTGAACCCTTCCCTGGCCACCCCCAAGATGTTTACCTAAGGAGGTTCGAACCTGAGACCTCTTGCGAGGACATCAGGACACCTGACCATTAGGCCACCTTGGTGGTGGCTAAGGTTGGTCAATTCTGTTTAATTTTTAAAGAACTAAAAGGTAAAGTAAGGGTATATGAGGTAATTTTACTCAACCATTTCATAGTCATTTAGACTGCAGTTAGTGATAACTGATTATGTGACCTCTACGTTATCAGTTTATAATAAGTATAAGTAGATTACTCAAAAACTAGGACTTGAGCTGAGAATGCTACTACCTGCAACCAGAATGCTGATATTGGAACGTCATGAGCCACGAGTTCTTCCCAAACATGCCGCACTTTGTTTGTTCCACCTTGCATTCCCACAATGGCACCAGATATGATCCAATCAGGAAGTTCAGGTGGTCTGCCTATCGACTCGGTGAACTGTTCAATGAGCTCACAAGGTGAGTTCCCATACAATATCCTACCTTCAATACAATCTCCATGTATCTGCAACCATTGGTTATGATTTAGTTCACTTTTCAAGAAAGATCTTACCTACATTTAACTTCGTGACCAAAAGCGATAAATAAAACAAAGATTAATATTAACTTTGTAATAAAATAATAACATATGTATCTCCATTTCACCTGTATCTGAACTCTGTCATCCTGTGTAAGGTCAAAGACCGAATAGTCATAACCTTCAAGGTAAAGCGATTTCATCTTTGATGTCATATAAAACGGTGAAGGCGCATATGTTGTACTCCAGTCACCCCCAGCCCTTCAAAATGACATAGAAATGTTCACCGGGTCATTCTCATCTTATCAACCCACAAAATATACATTCATAGATACATACATACAAGTATGCAGAGGTTAAGCTAGAAATCTAAGGAAGGTTGGTTTAAAATTTTAGACTTTTGCTTTAGGCCCGATAAAAGCCTGAGACACCCCTGTCCTCCATTGGCTCCATCCCTTTATGTGTGTGTGTATGCGCGTATTATAAAAATATATTCTGGAAATATGCTCTTACCTGTAACTAACAAGATTAGCAGCAAACGTGATTGGTTGATCACCTCTGCCGATTCCTTGTTCTTGAACGAAAATCGGGACCTTCCTTCCTTTAAAGTCCATATGTGAGAACTGTTCTCCAAACCCAAAGAATCTTTCATTCTTTTCACTTGAATAAGTAAGACAAATCCTATTAAAACACTCATTCCCGCCATCTTTCATTACTACATTTTCCTCTTCATTACTTAAATCTGTGACAACCCGTTTTCTCTTTAAGAACGACCCCCATATCCGAACTCTAATCCGTCTAGTTCGACTCGACTTCTTAACAAATCCCTTATAAGTCCTAGGTGATAACTTTGGTGAACATCCAAGATTCAACTTTCCAAGTTTTACTTGAAACCCAATTTGATTACTATTCTTTTGATCAAATAAAACTTTATACTTTACATAACTATGCACATTACTTTCTAAAGATTCCAACTTTTCTTCATTTGACACTTTTTTATTCTTTCTTACACCAAAAATCCTACCTTTTATTTCAACAACAGGGCATTCGGGTCGAAATTTGACATACCCGGATTCAAAGTCTTGATCTTTTCCTTGAAAAATAATGTCTTTTTCATTTTTCAACATATTGATTGCATCTATAGTTTGATGATCACATAAAAATCTAACATTTTTATTTTTAATAATAAATGATCCTCTACTTTCTTCCACTTCTGTTTCAGCCATTGCAGTTGAGATAAAAGATTGACCAGGGATTGTTGACCATATGGATCTTGTTGGTTGAGACTTATGACAAATGGAGAAAAAGCCACCATTTTGTGATGAAAAATGTAACTGAAAATTACTGCCAATGGTAAATATCTTGTGGGTTAAGAGGGCAGTTTGAGAATTCAAGAAAAGATATCCTTTTTTGAATGGTAAAGATTTTGGGCTTGATGGGAAAGGATTGTTGAGATGCTTATTGTGTTTCTTGGTGATTTTGAGAGTCGACATTCTTTTGAACAAAGTTTTGTTGTGAACGTCGAAAAAATGTTCGGTTTTTATGAGCAATGACTCCGCCAAAGTTGGGTTCAAAGCATTTGTTTTGTAGTTGTTGATCTGGTGGGAAGTTACTAGTTTGCCCTCGTGGGAATGGCATTGGTGACTTTGTCGGAATTTGTATAAATTTTTGCCTTTATTGGTGGCTTGTTTTGAAGAAATAAATGGAAGGTTTTGACTTTTATCCAATGGAAAAATCGAAAAGAAAAGACTGAGCTTGATTGGGACTTGGGAGATTGGGCCATTTGAGATTTGTATTGATGTGGTGTTCACAGATAGCACTCTATATATGTGATATTCTTTTATCTTTACTTTTTTTTTTAATTAAAACTCATTATTTCAACAACCCTCTAAAGCTTAAATTTTAATTAATACTTATTTTATATACAATTAACTTATTTAATTTATTTCAATTTATATATTTTTAGTTTCAGTTATGAAAATCACAAATATGTCTTACATAATAAAAACGTTATTTTTAACCACAAGCGATAACCACCATAAAAAGTCATCGAGTGTCACCAATAGAAAGTATTTACTCTTACCGCATTACGCGGGCACTCTTCTAATGGATTAGAATGCTAACATGATAGGACAAATTTGAATATGCTAAATGGTAAATACTACACTAATCTATACTCCTTTACAATATTAATTTTATAATCACATCACAATCAGTTATCTTTTAAACACTTTATGACTTTTAATTTCAACCACTCATTTTTTATTCATGTCATTACATTAGCTTAAACATTTATTTCACGAAACTATAATACTCTCAACCAATATAATAATTTATTTTATCAAATAATAAATAACTTTAACCCTATAAATAAAATGGGTTATTATTTTACAATAGTTATTTTCACAAAAATCTTCTTCAAATATAAAATCTTCTTCTTTAATACAATTAATTTTTTCTTCTGAATCTTTATATCCAGATTTATTTTCAGATTTTGATTTTGAATTTAATAAGATGATTCATGACAACCACTGTTTATTGTCGACCATGAAGTAGTTGCTTTTTGTTTTTTGAGAATTTATGATTTGGGATTTTAAATGTTGCTTCCGTAATTTATTTAATGGAGTTATGTTTTAAAGTTGAAATTTTTTAAAATCATAATTTTATAAAATAGGGTGTTACATCACAACGGCACAACCCATATATTTTATATATAATATGTGATATTGAGATTTATAACCTATCTTTTGAATCTTCTACTACATATGTATGAATACAACTTGGGAAATAATATTTTTGGCGTAACAAATGGAAGTATGGAACCATGTTTTGGGCTCTTTTTCCTTTAATAAGATTTTGTATTATGCGAGAGAGATTATGGTAGAGTTAAATTCTATGAGTATTTTTAATAACAAATTTTTTATAGGTTTATAAATGACATGTCATCAATCTATAAATCTTTTTATTTTAAAAATCTATATTTGTTATGTACAAATATTATAAAGCTTAACAAATGCATTAAACATTAGATTATAAAGAGGTTAAAAACATGAAATTTTCTCTTTTCATGGTCAAGTAGTTATAAAATTTAAGTCAAAGACTACTTACTAATACCATTTTAGGTTTATATAAAATTTTATTTAAGAAAGATTAAAAGAATCTGTGGAAGGAAGAGCTAGGTGGGTTGGTCGGGATTATAATATTTGTTATTTTGGATTGAGGATTTTGCAACATTAATAAAGATATGTATCTGCTAAACTTAGATAATAATACTAAGTAGTAGTAATAATAATAATAATAATAATAATAATAATAATAATAATAATAATAATAATAATAATAATAATAATAATAATAATAGTAAGTAAGTAAATAACAAAGAAAAAACCACTACATTTAAGAATGTGTTTCAGTGTTTGTTTAATGTATTGTGCACGTGAGAGGTTGCTTAAGAAGATGATGCACCTGGACGCAATTTTTGCTGTTAGTTGATATCATGTTGTATCTAGACCCTTATTGATATAAATATAAATATAAATAAATGTTGTTATTGAAATGTGGCCAATTGTTGTATTAGTTATAATAATAAGGAAAATGATAACGACGGGCTGTCAGTAACAACTTATTACATGTAAAAAGTAGTATTTTATATATTAAAAACCATCCTCATGAATTTTATAACAGCAAAGTACAAATTTCAATGTATCTAATTAGATTTTACTACCCTAATAATAATAATGTAATTTTGTGAGGATACTTACAATGTATAACCGAGTTATTCACCTTAGTATCATTCTCACATGTCACGATAACATAAAAGAAAATAAATCATACAGAAATAGAATGAAAATACATGGGATGGGTTTTTAATCCTTGACCAATTGACCTCATTTTTATGTCGCATGACCTCACCACTAAACTATCATCGTGACATTAGATGTAATACAAAGGCTCATCAAACATGGATGAAAGAATTCATACGAAAGAAGATCAATTAGTTTATTTAATACAACCAAAAATGGATTACGTAATTTTAGACCACACATCACTTTAATATAGAGATAATACTTGTATTACCTTTAGAAAATACTTCTTTCATGGGGTTAGGCATAGGACAAAGTGAGCGAACGCATAAGGTCCAATTTTTCAGGGGTCCGATTTTTTAAATTTAATATATACATATATATTTAAATTATATATATATATATATATATATTGTTATATAGTATCTCTACCTTTAATAATTAACAATAAGCATTTTGATCGGGTAGGTAAGATGTTAGGTACGCGTGTATTTTGATTTTTAGGTTACTGGGTCGAATTTGTTGTTCATAGCCTATGACATTTTCTTCCCGGCTTGTCCCAGGCCCAAAATTCTTTAGGGTCGGCCCTGACTTCTTCCGGTCCATAAAAATGGTACACAAACATAAAAAACTCAAATTAAAATATATATTTTAATTGAAGTTGTTTGATTGAAAGTCATAATTATTTATTCTTGTATTTAACGTACATTTGACTTGAAGAATTATGATAATGTTAATTAATTAAGTGTGTAATAGGTAAATATATATATATATATATATATATATATAGGTATGTGTTTTTGACAAAATAGACAGTTATTTTGTGATAAACAAAAATAATAGGGTTTAATCACTGGATGCTTAACGTACTTCTCCTTTTGTAAATGGTTGCATCATAAACGTTTTTATTGATGTTGAGGAAGATAGGTGTAATTTTAATGGATCAACGACGTATGAACCATGTAGAAAAGGAAAAGTATGTTAGGAATATACATCAATTTTAAAAAAAGTATGTTTGAAATTAAAATCAATAAACAAAAGTTTAATTTAAAAGTTTTTTTGCAATATATATCAATAAATTTTTTTATGAGCAACCACGTACAAAAGAAAAAATATGTTAGACATCCAGTGATTAAACCCAAAATAATAATGATGGAAAAAAAATGGGGTGGAAGAAATAATTTTCCTCCAAATCGAAAATTCGCTTGAAACTTTCAAAGCTTAAAAATAGGCAAATAAACGATCATGTTAAGGTGATAATATTTTGGAGTTTGTACATTAGTGATTCTATTTTTCTTTTATTGATAAAACATAAAAGATTAATTGGACTTGCTTGAACATTTTCAAATTAAATTATTGCATCATTTAATGTCCACTCGTGAATTTAACATACTTGGTGACTTAACTTCCATACTTCCGATATCATTGGAGAGTAAAGGTGGCAAAATGTACGGGTTGGGTGACGGGTCAAAACGGGTCCGGGTCAAAATGGGTTCGGGTCAATACGGGTAATTTTGA
>JAOXNX010000035.1:750217-770055 GCA_028566075.1 Solidago caesia
ATGCATGTGTATACGCCCCGTATACATATATACGGGGCGTGTAAAGGGTGTGTGATGGGTGTTTAAATAGCAACACCATTTTTCTTTTATAAATATTTTTTTGATTTTTCTGAAAGTGATTTGCAACAAATAAAGAGGGTAAAAATCTAAATATACGTGAATCACTTTACTTGATTGAAAAACAATGGCATTTTGTGTTGGCAATATCATATTAAAGCGAGTTATAATGTGATGTTAAGCTTACGAAATGTTTATAAAACAAAAGTGTACCACTAATGAAAATTATATATCTATTGTTGCCTATATTTAAATTTTCATTTTATTGATGGTTCATATAAAAAACGTTTTTGTCACATGGAACACGTTTATTGTCATATAAACTGATTGAACTATAAAATTTTCTATAAACTGATGAATATTTTATGAACTTAATTATTATTATTAAATTATAGTTTATAATATATATCAAAACTATATCTATCTATAATATAAATATAAATATACAAGGCCACACGAAAATTGATACTCCAAAATGCAAATTTTACGTTCATGGCCCCGTCGCTTTCATTTGATCTGATCGAATAAATGCAAGAAATGTTTTACATCAGAAAAATCAAATAATTGAGTTTCATTTTCTTAATTAATTAAGTTTCTCCAAGTTTTGTTGAAACAGTGCAAAGTGCAAACATATGACCAGATATCCATATCTGTCGAGTCGGTTAATCGTTGTTGTTTCTTAACCCAACTCTCCTACTCCTTAGTTATCGAGCGACCAACACTAAAAATTCATCATAATTCATAAACTATCAGAAATCACTATATGTACACTACCCATAACTTGACTTATGTTTTGGAATTTGTGATACTAACTAAAACTTTAATGATATAATTAATGCAAGAAACTTTATAATTAAGTTGTTGAGAATTTATCAATAAACAGACTCGCTAACAGCTGTTAGCCAGCCTGCTTCTTTTTTCATTTTTTTTTTCCGTTTGATTTTTTCTAGCTTTATATTTTATCGTAGTTATTATTATTATTATTTTGGTTTATATTTTGTTGTTATTTATTATATACTAATTTTATTATTGATACACAGGTTATGTTTGTATATGGTATGATGTTACAATTTTTTTTTTTCTTTCCGTTTCATACTTTATTGTAATTCTTATTATTATGTACTAATTTTATTATTACTACATGTTATGTTCGTATATGACTTATAAATCATTATATATATGTTATTGAAGTATCGTTATTTTTATTTTGAAATTTTCCCTATTTATATTTTGTTGTTATTCTTATTAATATTGAATGCTAATTTTATTATTGTTACATGTTATGTTCATATATGACCTTTCGATTAATTTTTCTTTTCGTATTATACTTTATTTTTATACTTATTATTGTTATAGGCTAACTTTATTATTGCTATATTTAACATGTTTGTATGGGACGTGTAGTAAACCATTATATTATTGTTTTGAAGTATCGTTATTTTTATATTAATATATTTATTGGTATATGTTATATATGTTGGTATACGACATTATACAATAAGACATCATATGGTTGTTATCAAAGTGTCATCGTTTGTGTTAATGTAAACATTATTTTACGAACGACTACTTGTTAGTCTTAGTGGCGAAGCTTGAATTTTTCGGGTGGGGGTCGGGATCTAAATTTTTTTTTTTCTAACACTATTTTTCGGGTAATATTAAAAAAATGGGGGGTCGAAACCGAATATACTGAAATTTTTCTACACGGAAACTATATACCCCTACATCGCAATAAAAATTTCGGGGGCCCCCCTAAGAAGCTACGCCCCTGGTTAGTCTTGAAAAAAAAGTTTCACAGCAACGTGTAGGTCGACATTCCTCGTTTTAATCCAAACAAAAAAGACATCTATATCTATAATGACATAATGGTATTTTTAGCGACACAAAAACGATATTAATCCAAGAAGATAAGTACAATATCTCATTCTCGGATTAGAAGGATTTTTAATTTCCAAAAATATTTTTTCACATCTAGCTAGCACAATTTAGGCCCAAAATACTCTTTTTATCTCAATATTTTCTCATTGTTTTGGTAAACTTCAAAGAAATGTTGTTGGTAAAAAATAAAAAATAAAAAGAAAGAAAAGAGTGTTGGGTGTCATTAGTCATAACCCAACTCATAGCCAACAATATATATAGCCGCTATATATACACGCACAGAGCACTCTGTCTCTACTCTTCACCGCGTATATATATATATATATATACACATTGCGACACAAAAGCATCACAACTTCCCACTCTGTAACTTATATAAATCTGCACCACCATTATTTTCAGGAACATATTTTTTATACCCGTCTTCATTCGGATCCGACCCGGGTCATATTTTATGTAAGTTCATTCATTACTCTCAATACATTTTTCATTTCCTTCCTATTTTTGCTGACATTTTGTAATTTTGTTAGATAGATCTGATGATTTTAATTTTATTTATTTTATAAGAATTTTTAATAAATTTTAAGTTATGATCTACTTGATTTCAAGTAGAGTAAGTCTAGATTAGTTATTTTCCGAGCTTATCGATTTTTTTAAAAGCCAATAATTAAGCTCGTCTTTTCCCTTGGGCTTATCAACCAGAGTTTATTAAGCCCGGAAACTATTAGTATTGGCTCTTGAAAATTTCAATGGCCCGGGAAATAAGCTAATCCAAATCGCTTAATAGCTCGTTTTAGCCCCCCATGATTGCATTGTACGTGTGCAATGCTGCAAGAAAATGGGTTTAAAGTTGTATATATTTCTAATAAAATGGGTGTTTGGTTACAAAGATAACAAATAGAAAACCCTTATTTTATTAGATCAAAGAAAGATCCAATGGCTAACGTCCCGTCTTCTTAATTATAAGACTATTGTCTTAAAATTAAGCGATCCTGAGGCGGACCCAAGAAAAGAAAAAAAACAAAAAGTGGCAAAGTTAATACTGTACCTTTTTATTATCATGTCAACTTTTTTAATAGTTGTCATATGGCGCAAAATTTCATTATTTTAAAAAATAAATAACATTTTATGACGGAAAATTTGTGACGCTGCCATAAAGTTGTCAGCGCCCCTGTCTGAAAATAAAATGTTTTATATAATGGTATGTATATATATGTTCATGTTTATGTATGATTTGCTGAAATGTGTTTTTGATATCTCATATGAAATGTTTGTAGCATGTGGATGTTGAGTAACATTTTTGTTTATGTTTAGAGAGTTCAAGGATGAGTACATATACACCGAAGAACATTCTCATCACCGGGGCGGCTGGTTTTATTGCTTCTCATGTCGCTAACCGGCTTGTTAGAACCTATCCAGATTACAAGATTGTCGTGCTCGACAAACTTGATTACTGCTCAAATCTTAAGAACTTAAACCCCTCTAGATCATCACCTAGTTTTAAGTTTGTTAAGGGGGATATTGCTAGTGCTGATCTGGTTAATTACCTTTTGATCACCGAAAATATTGATACTATAATGCATTTTGCTGCTCAAACCCATGTTGATAACTCATTCGGAAACAGCTTTGAGTTTACCAAGAACAACATTTATGGTACTCATGTGCTTCTTGAGGCGTGCAAAGTCACACGTCAGATCAAACGGTTTATCCATGTCAGTACGGATGAGGTGTATGGTGAAACCGAGGAGGATGCAGTGGTGGGTAACCATGAAGCTTCACAACTTCTTCCCACGAATCCTTATTCAGCCACAAAAGCTGGTGCAGAAATGCTTGTTATGGCTTATGGCAGGTCGTACGGGTTGCCTGTGATTACCACCAGAGGAAACAACGTTTATGGCCCAAATCAGTTTCCTGAAAAACTGATCCCGAAGTTCATTCTATTAGCATTGAGAGGGGAACCACTTCCGATTCATGGTGATGGTTCTAATGTCAGGAGTTATCTTTACTGTGAAGACGTTGCCGAGGCTTTTGAAGTCGTTCTTCATAAAGGAGAAGTGGGTCATGTTTA
Source organism: Solidago caesia (assembly GCA_028566075.1). Classification (NCBI taxonomy): domain Eukaryota; kingdom Viridiplantae; phylum Streptophyta; class Magnoliopsida; order Asterales; family Asteraceae; genus Solidago; species Solidago caesia. The sequence continues at coordinate 754,221 of JAOXNX010000035.1, forward strand.
TAACATAGGAACTAAAAAGGAAAGGCGTGTTATTGATGTTGCTAGAGATGTTTGTAATCTTTTCAACAGGGATCCTGAAGCAAGCATCAAGTTTGTGGAGAATAGACCATTTAACGATCAAAGGTACTTCTTGGATGATGAGAAACTTAAGGGTCTGGGTTGGGCCGAAAGGACTACATGGGAAGAGGGTCTGAAAAAGACCATGGAATGGTACACAAGCAATCCCGGATGGTGGGGAGATGTCTCTGGTGCACTTCTTCCTCATCCAAGAATGCTGATGATGCCAGGTGGCGCGGAGAGAGTTGTTGATGTACCTGAAAACGTCCAATCTGATTCACCTCATGCATCTACTAATCCTTCTCAGTTTCGAAAGGTGGTTTCTGTTTCAAAAAGTAACGGTTCTGCTAACAAACCATCTTATAAGTTTCTTATCTATGGTAAAACTGGGTGGATCGGTGGTTTACTTGGGCAAATATGTGAAAAACAAGGAATTCAATATGAGTATGGGAAGGGTCGTATGGAGGATCGGGCCCAAATTTTTGCTGATATTCAGAAGATCAAGCCAACCCATGTTTTCAATGCTGCTGGTATCACGGGCCGACCCAATGTTGATTGGTGTGAATCTCACAAGGCCGAAACGATCCGTACCAATGTGGCTGGCACACTAACTTTAGCAGATGTTTGCAGAGAATCCGGGATCCTGATGATCAACTTTGCCACCGGATGCATATTTGAATATGATGATGCACATCCAGAAGGTTCAGGGATCGGTTTCAAGGAAGAAGACACATCCAATTTCACGGGTTCTTTCTATTCTAAAACCAAGGCTATGGTAATTTCAGTAATTGCTAATTTCGTCCCAAACGTAGGGCATTTATCGAACTGTATGAAATTACAAAATGATGAAACGAATGATTTAATTATGAATGCAGGTTGAGGAGCTATTGAAAGAATTTGAGAATGTGTGCACACTTAGAGTCCGAATGCCAATCTCATCCGATCTCAACAACCCGCGCAACTTTATCACCAAGATTTCTCGCTATGATAAGGTGGTCAACATTCCCAACTCGATGACCATTTTGGACGAGCTTCTGCCAATTTCCATTGAAATGGCAAAGAGAAACCTCAAGGGAATATGGAACTTTACAAACCCGGGGGTGGTGAGTCATAACGAGGTGTTGGAGCTATACAAAGAATACATAAACCCGGAATTCAAATGGAAAAACTTCACGCTCGAAGAACAAGCACGAGTGATTGTTGCCCCACGAAGCAATAACGAGTTGGATACATCCAAGTTGAAGAAAGAGTTCCCTGAGTTGCTATCAATCAAGGAATCGTTGATCAAATACGTATTTGCTCCCAATAAAAAAGCTTGATTAGCATGTCGGGTATACTAGAGAGACGAAATATGTGTGCTTGGGATATGATATTATTAGTTATTTTAATACATGTGTAATAAAGTTTAATCTCGAAATTAATTACTTGTGATGTTTGTTAAGTAAAATGAAAATTAAGAAAATAGGAAAGGCCAAAATTACGTACTATGCATATTGCTAGTTTTGGTTTTGCTTTACATACATAAAATCTTGTATTTCTTTCTCTCTCTATAGTCTATATATATTTTTTTGGTCCCATTTGGGTTGAATAGTATTGCCATGTGATGCATCTTTTTCTTAGGGGGGTGGCAGTGTACACGAGATGCCATACGCGGTATCCCATCTAGCACGAGAACACCGCCGCCGCCCCCCTTATCTCGCATACGGTATGTGTTTCACGAGATTGTATGTGGCGTGGTATGGGAGGAGAGAGACAGGGACAACGGTCATATACATATTTACAAACCAACCCCCCCTCATTTCCATCCCTTCTCCTTCCCTTCTCCTTTTCTTTTTCAACCCAAAAACCGACCCCCTCCTTCACCCATACCGGAAATCTCACCGGAAAAAATGGATAACCCACCAAAACGCAAGCCAACGGTTACGAAACCCGGCTCCTCTTTTCGTCCTCGGGTTCAAACCCAACCCAATCGGCCCCAACCACACTCTCAACCACAACCCCATCATCGATTTCAATCTCAACCCAATCGGCCCCAACTTCAAACCCAACACAATCGGCCCCAACCACAATCTCAGCCACAAACGCGTCCTCGAGTTCAATCCCAAACCAATCGGCCCCAAGGTGTTTACCGCCCCCAAATGTATGATTCGAGTTCCCCATTGATGGACTACAACCAACCCCTTCCGCCACTCCCTGAGGACTTCAACCCGTTTAGTGACACACGGACAAACCACCCACACACGGTTGAAAATGAAGGCATGGGTGATGACTGGTTCGAGCAAGTCCATACGGTTCCCGAGACACCAATGTACAATGTAGAAGAAGTTGATGACGAGGAGATGGAAGTGGAAGAACTTGGAGCCGAGGAAGAGCAAGTTGTTGTCGAGGTTGAGAGTCGTCCTAAAAAAGCCGAGAAAAGGAAGTGGGAGTCCGAGGAGGAGGAGGCGTTAGCTAAATCTTGGATTAAAATCTCAACGGACAAACTAGTTGGGGATCGTCAAACAAAAGAGGGATTTTGGAAGCGAGTTCTCAAGCATTATCAAAGCCTTATTCCGGGTTCAAACCGCACAAAAGATCAAGTCAATTCGAAGTGGACGTTGATGAATGCGGCAATGGTTGCGTTCAACGGCTACTATAGCCAAGCGGTATGGTTCATACGTTTCAATTGATAGTTTCGTTTTGTATATGTTTTTATAAAGACAGTAGGTATAGTCAAGTTAAATTGCTATGTTAGACATTTTATGATTCATATTTGATTGTTATGAAATTGTTATATAGTTATTAAATTGTGATATATAGTTTGTGTTTTATGATCAATTAAATTGTGTTTTTTGACACGTAGGTGCGTATTAAGCAAAGCGGGTGTAATGATTTGCAAGTTTTTGAGCGAGCATTAGCGGATTATGAGAAACACTATAGGAAACCGTTTACGCACCACAAAGCTTGGCATGTTGTGAAAACACAACCAAAGTGGCTAGAACAACCGGTTGTTGGTCAAGAACCCGAGGAAACAAGCAAGAAAAGAAAGTCATCCGATTCAAGTAATGCTCCAACACCTCGAAGCGTTAATGATATCGATTGTGAGCTACCGAACCTCAATGATAACCCTACTCCATCCCGACAATCGAGAGGCAAGAAAAAAAAGAGTGTTGAAACATCGAGCTCGACACGTGATTCAGTGGAAGTTTACACGGCCGAGAAAACGATTCTATTGAAAGCCCGATTGGAGGCTCAAAGGAAGAAAGACGAAAAGTATTTGAAGTTTATTGAAGCGGAGGAGTACAATCGGGACATGAAGTTTGTTATGGATCCGCACGAGCATATCCAAGACCCGGCGTTTAAGGAGTTCATCATCAACCGAAAACGCGAGTTTTGCGCCAAATACGGTTGGCCATGTAGTTTGTAGGATCGTATGTTTTAATGTTTTCTAATTACTTTGAACGTTTTAATTTAGTTAAAGTATGTACGAACGGTTTAATTTAGTTTTCATTTGTAAGAACGGTTTAATTTAGTTTTCATTTGTACGAACATTTTAATTTAGATAAAGTTTGTAGGGTTAAATGTTTGGATATTTAAAGTTGTAGGGTTAAAAATGAAAATTATAGTGTGGTATGGGATACAGTGTGGTGTTCCACTGTCAGCAGCAAAATAAGGAGTGTGGTATGAAAAATTGAGGGAATGAAGTGGCATAAAAAGATTGACTGAAGAACGTAGTATGAGATGCAGTGCTAGACTCCGCTGTCACCCCCTCATAAAATCAACCCAACGACTCTAGTGGTGTGAATTCATTTCTGAAAGTTCCCATCTTCCCACGTGTAATTTCCAACAAACAAACAAAAACCAAATCATCGTTTCTCTTGCTAACATGCGCATCCCAATCCAAACACACCTTCTCACCTTCTTTCTCTGCAATTAATGCACTTCACAGGTACACACACTCTCACTCTCCATTATTGTTTCATTTCACAATTTTTATTTTATTTCTATATATATTTTATTTCTCTAAAATTTCAAGATTTCTACTTTGAAGTTCCAAGTTGTTATCTTTTTCATGAGGGTAAGTTTTATTTTTACTGCATTGGTTTTTACTGTCAATTTTGCAGCTCAAGAACCCTAATTTCTTGATGGGGTTTTGGTTTTAACTGTGAAATGTTGTTTATATAGATATCGATGTAGTGTTCTGTGGGTTTTGTTTATTTTTTTTGGTTTTTGTTTATAAAGGTTTTGGCTTTATTGTATTTGATAGTGAACAACAACCATCATGTTTGCATTTTCTAGGAAGGGAAAGAAGCTTGGAAGGTGAGGCCTTTTTTCATCTTTTTTAAGTTTAAGTTAATGCATACACAAATATTGTATGTATGCATATGCTGGTTGTATGTGTGTTTATGATTGTTTATGTTTATGCAATGCTTATAGTGATTGTATTGTATATGGATTGTTTGTCCCTTAAAGAAATGTTGAACTTAGAAACAAAATTGTAGCAAGTTTTTTACTACCCTATTGTGGAATTGTATAAATTAAAAACAAACAAGGTTGATTGTTGAAAGCTGATTCTTTGATGGTTATTTAGACGGGTAAAACAGATGTTTTTCTGGTTCAGGTTACGGGCGAAGCCAGTCTTTGACTCAGATGTACGCGGCCTAACCGGAATATCCCCGTGACCGTTTTCAAACTTTTTATGTGGCCACCCACAAAATGTTTACTTACGGAGGTTTGAATCTCAGACCTCTTGTGAGGACATCTAGATGTTTGACCACTAGGCCGCCTTGGTTGTGGTTTTTTGATGACTATTTAGACATTTGGTGGAATTATTTTGTTTCTTATAGAGTCAAGACTTAAAAGTACATGATTAGACACTCATTGTTGATGGTTTACATTGGCTTGGATTCCAAAATCTTTAAGGAGGGAGAAGTTTACAAATTGAACATATTTTTTTTTGCTTTGTTGCAAAAAGTTGTTTGCTTTATGCTTTTGAACTTAAATAAATGAACACCTGTATAAAGTGTAAAAAACTAAGATTTGGAACAATTTATTGTAATTTGTGCATAATTGGATTCTCATTTACTTTATGTAGAGTAAAAGTTCAGCTGTCTGACTCGGCTGGCACACGAAGTCCTGTTAGACACCATAAACGTACAAATAATTCCCATGTAAGAAGTTAATCTTGCATTTTCTTCCCTGCTGAATTACGTCGATGATTTTTTTTTTTTTTGAATTGTGAAAGATTGATTTTTTTTGTTTGTTTCTTTTATATTTATTTTTGGGTGTGACCATGATAGGGTGATAGTGTTACAAATGCTACAAATGATTCTGATGATAATAATTGTTGTTCATCCACTGCACCGGAACAAGAAAATTCCATTTCTGGGACTGGTGACGGATGGAAAAAGCTTTCAACTACTGGCGATAAGCCTGCACCTCGGTTTAATGTAACATATTCTCCTGTCACCAATTATGCATTGCAGTTTATTAAGTGGTGGCAAAATGGGAGGGTCGGATAATGGGTCAAAATGGTTAATAGTTTGATACGGTTCGACCAAAACACTCTTGTCCGGATTATATTTTCTTCGTGAATAAAACTTTAGTGTCTCAAATATGATTGAAATATTAGATCAGTGGTAATCTAATATTTTAGTAAAATAATTTAGGTGATTTTATTGATAAAAGTACACTTTGAACAATTTTCGTCGCATTAAGTCTTTTCTACCTAATATTATTTATTTAACACGTTTGACCTGTTAGAAAATAGAAATAAAGCATAACCTGAACTTAACTACTTAAGTAGCATTCTTAAGTAAATGGGTCGAAAGTGCCACCTCTAAATTTAATACACAATCCCATGAACACTTAAAGGTTCTTCAAGTCTAAAAATGTATATTTACCCTTTGTTCCTGAATAGCATGCAACAGCTGTAATTGGAAATAAAATGATTATTGTTGGTGGTGAATCTGGAAACGGATTATTAGATGATGTACAGGTAAAAAAAGAATCATCACTTTTCCTTTTTTTCTTTAAATCATAAGAATCCTTCTCTGATAAAGTGGCATGCTTCTTATTTCAGGTTCTTAATTTTGATAATTTTTCATGGACGACAGCTTCATCAAGATTATATCTTTCACCGTCTAGTCTTCAACTCAAGATTCCTGCATGCAAGGGTCATTGTTTGGTATGCTTAGTATACCACAAACTACGCATTTCAAATAATTAAACATTATAACTTGATTTTATTATGGAACAACTGTATTTTTTTCTTTGTCTATATCAGGTGCCTTGGGGGAAAAAGGTGCTTTTAGTTGGAGGGCGAACCATCCCGCCAAGTGATCGAATATCAGGTTGCTTAATCTGACCGATTCTCCAACTTAAGATGTCATCTGATTTAAAATCTTACAAATACCGGTTTTGGCAGTGTGGGCATTTGATGCAGAAACAGAGTGCTGGTCACTTATGGAAGCAAAAGGAGATGTTCCGGTAAGTTTTGATCACTTATTAATTATATTTTATATTTTGAAAATTGTTTCACAAAGTATTTCTTGGTCTGTATTGATCATTAATAGGATCTTTGGTGACCAAACATATCGTCATGACAGGTTGCACGCAGTGGCCACACTGTAGTACGTGCAGGCCTGAATATAATCCTATTTGGTGGTGAAGATATCAAGAGAAAGAAATTAAATGATTTACATATTTTTGATCTTAAGTCACTCACATGGCTTCCTCTAAATTGCACGTAAGATTTCTTTATATATATACTCTATATAAATATAAATAACCCAGTTAACAGATTATGCATATACACATGCTATAAGCTAAACTTTTTACTCTATATATAATTAGGGGAACTGTACCTCCTTCAAGATGTAACCATGTTGCAACTCTATACGATGATAAATTGCTTCTAGTGTTTGGAGGAACTTCAAAGTCCAAATCTTTGAATGATTTGTACTCATTTGACTTTGAGACGGTGCGTATAAACTCAAATGATTTCCAAGAATGATGCCCAATAAATCTCAATATTATCTTATAAAACATATGCATGTTTTGTTTTAGATGATCTGGTCAAGAATTAAGATACGTGGTTTCCATCCATCACCTCGAGCTGGTTGTTGTGGAGTATTGCGTGGCACAAAATGGTATATTGCTGGAGGTGGCAGCAGGAAAAAACGTATGTATTCTTAGCCAAAAAGCAAAACTGTGGTAGATTTGTAAGGTTCATATGATAGATGATAAAAAGCATGTTATTGTGTATATTGAATTTACAAGATTCTCTTTTAATATTATTTCCTTGTTACTTTTATAGGGCATGCGGAGATATTAGCATTTGATATCTTAAAACTGGAGTGGTCTATTGTTCACACATCATCCCAACAGTCTATTACCACCAACAAGGTATTGTTTTATAATTTTCTTTTAAATTTAAATAATACTTTTGTCCTTGTAACTTCAATAGAGGATATATCTTCACAGGGTTTTAGCCTCGTCCTTTTACAAAAGAAGGAAACAGAGTATTTGGTTGCATTTGGAGGTCTCAAGAAGGAGCCATCGGACCAGGTCAAGATATAAATATATATGTAGCATTTGGTATGATGATGGGATCGGAGATAGAATGAACTGGTCCATTCCATTGGAATGAACAAAAGTTGTTTTTTCTCTAATGGATTGGACCATCCTCAAAGGAACGTTTCATTCTATTTGGTTAATTTTCTTTTGATGGCCATGGGACGTATATCTCCCATTTTGTCACGGAATGTAAAAATTTGCAACGCGTCCCCATCTTATGTATGTGATCTTTAATAACATAAAATCTTTTCAAGGAATTTAGGAACTTCAGTTAAGTTTTTATCATGTTTTGTTTGTACATATGAAATTCAATAACTGTTAGTAAATAATATAATACGTAGACACAAAGTTATACAGTTTCTCTGTATATAATATAAATGATTCAATGAAATCTGATTCCATTTCTACAGGCCAACCATTTGACCAAACATGGTAATGGATTGTAATAGTCCATTTGATTACCATGTCCATTTCTTCCCTTTTATGATTCCATTCCTACCACTTGTTTTACATTTAAATGTACTTTTGTTAAATGTCTTGCAGATTGAGGTCCTGACGCTGGAAAAAAACGAATTATCCATGAGTCGTAGAATGACAATCTTATCTGAAAAACGCAGTTCATCTACAGGGCCAGCAGTTGGTCCGGTGAGTAGTCTTGGTCGACAAAATCTAGCGTCTGCAATTGAACACCATGGCTCGGGCAGGAAGTCATTGTCTGAATCATTGCTAGTGGATTCAAATCCTGGTAATGTTACATTACGAAAAGAACACATTGATGGGGATATGACATTTAAACTTGCAAGAAGTTTTGAAGATGAACGATCCTCATTGGTAAGCCTTTTTTTTTCTTCATGTTTTGACATAGTACACGGATTCACGGAAAACACGAAATAACATTAAGGGCGCGTTTGAATTTGCATTTTGAAACTGATAATTGCAACTTGTAGTTACAATATTCAGTTTTAATATTTGGATAAACAAACTCCTACAAGAATGTTTGGATAATTAAACTTCAGGTCATCTGACAAGAATGTTTTTATTGGTCATTTTGTGTATTAACTTCTTAAAAAATCGGAGTTTATCAAATTCAAACAACTGATAATCTGATTCTGATTATTGCAACTTTAAACAGCAAAAGTTTATCCAAACACTATCTCCTACAACCCATTTCATTACAACTGGTTACCTTGATTTTGATTATTCTAATCACATGATCACTTTCGAAATGCATACCCAAACTCCCACATATACTTTTATGTGATTTCAGCCATTGGAGCAGACAAGAAAACAATCAGCCGATGAGAGTTTTTCCATGGTTGAACGTGAAACCACTGAAAAGGACGAGAAAGAAAGAAATGACGACACCATTGCCTTCCAAGAAACAGATGGAAAATCAGGGTTTTTCCCAGGTTCTTCAAGTATATATCAATTGTATGAAATAAAAACGACTGCTTTAATGAAAAAGAACGGAATTCTTGAGGGACAATTAGCAGCTGCGGTGGCTGGTCGTGAAGCTGCTGAAAAGAATCTTTCCTCTGTTATAAAAAGTCGACAAGAAGTTGAGAAGAGATTAGCCGACACTTTAAAGGATATGGAACTTATGAAAGAGAAGCTGGTTTTGGTAGAAATGGCACAAGAGGAGGCAAATAGTTTGTCAAATATTGTTCATTCTGATCATGTGAGGCTCGAGCATGATGTAGCTTTTTTAAAGGCAGTTTTGGATGATACACAGAAGGTAATGTACTTTATATATGTTTATTATTGGGTTTATCTGTTCTGTAATCTGAGTTTGTAATTTTTCATACAGGAATTGCATTCTACCAGAGGAGTACTATCAGCAGAAAGAGCAAGAGCGTTTCAGCTACAGGTATGTTTGTGATCATTTCTAACAAGTAACGCGAACTAAAATAAAAACTTAGAAAAGTAAATATCCCGCATAATGGCTACATTGTTTGTGTATATCCATGTATGAACATGTGTTTCTCATATGCTACAGTTCAAGGGTATTTCAGCTATTGATTTTTAACATAAAAAAAATGCAGGTTGAAGTTTTCCGTCAGAAGCAAAGACTGCAATCAATGGAGAATCGAACACCAACGCCTAGAAAACCATATCATGGATGATTTATTCAAAACACATGGATGGAGTTGTAAGATGATGTCCATTAATGTAAATTTCCACTTATTTTTGTTCGGAACTTTAATCGAAGGAATCAGTTTGGTAGTATTTATATTTCATATTTTCTGTTTATATTTCGTGATACAAAACATGATGCCGCTACTCGTTCAATGACAAAACTGAAGCTAGTTTGATATATTTTGGTTTCAGAAAACAAAACAAACTTTTTTTTGACAAAACTGAAGCTGGTTTGATATATTTAAACACACACAAATCGGATGGTTGTCACTTTCCTAAAGTTATTAAAATGAAATTGAGTTTAGGATTAGCAGGTTTTTTTTCCATGAAAATGCAATTGAGTATCATATGCTGCGTCTATTATATATTTGTATACTCAAAACTTTATAGAAGCTTACAATACAGTTTTTCAGCATTACAAACATGCAATTTGCAACCCTTGATATACCCAAGCTCTAAACGATGATACCAATTCCGCAACTAATAATGCTTGCAGAAATTGTATTCGCATTGCACCGAATAATACGCTGAGAACAATTTTTGGTCATGCATGATAAACGTATTTATCTGATAGTTGTACATTATGTAATATGTTGTTTATGACCAAAAGTTGCCTACGTATACCCTTCTCGCATATAACATAACAATTTACTGTTGTGTAATTTTTTTGGTTCATTTGTAATAAATCCTCTTCATAGAAGTAAAAAATGTATTGCACATGGTGATTACAAACTCCTAACATTCCAAGACAGTTAGGATTTATCAACAGAAAAGACCAAGCACAATTAAAATCAAATTTGTACCATCGCTAATCCCACACCTAATTTTAACACAAATTAGATCCTAAGGCAAGAGCGTTAAAGATGGCATGTCACTGAAGAGCAAAGAATGCACATTGCCTTACACCTAATCAATGGTGCTATCGAACTTTGCAGTTAATTCTGAATTGGAGTAGATCAAGTCACAGCCAATCTGCACAGAAAATGTTTATTAAAGGTTTGGTATTTTCTGCAGTATAAACTAGAGTTGACAAAATGGCCAGGGTGGGAAGGTTGGGCTCAGTGGCGAATCTTGAGGAAAGTGACGGAGGGGGCCGAAAGTCACGGGATCCACAAAATAATACTAAGAGAAATAATTTTTTGAACGAAATACGGATAAAATAGCATTACGGAGCGAAAAAACGGAGGGGGCCTTCGCCCCCCTGGGCCCTCACATAAATCCGCCAATGGTTGGGCTGATCAAAATGGTTTCAGGTTGAAACAAGTTTCTTTAAAATGAATCAAAACAGGTTGGCCCACAAACACTTTCTTGTCCATTCATTTATAGATAGTGAATGGGTTAAATACGATTAACAATAAGATTTAGCTGGCGGTAAGCATCGAGTATACACTTTAGGCAACTTTCATGCTGTTTCCATTTTAGCAAAAATAATTTCCCCGTTTGACCCATCAGTGATCAATCGTGAGTAATCAAATGGGTCAAAATTGTCACCTCTAAAAGCAACTTTGGGTGGATTTGCAAATTGTATACCATAGACTTTACCATTTTAAGCTCTCCTGAATTTTGGAATCTGAGATAAGGTCTTGGAGTTCATCAATAATTGCTTCATAGCAGAAGACGTATTGATCCTGAAGCATAAAGTGTGAGCAACATGATGTTAGTACAAGACTAGCTTAAATCAGATACATATCCCATAATAATTACAACATCCAAACTAACACATAGTTTAACTAAATTGTTCGGCTACATCAAGAAATCTTCCAAAATCAATACCATGAGTGAACGGGCCACTTTACGTTAGAGTTTCCGAATGAAATGGAAAATTGCAATTCAACATAGGAATAGGACCTTCTCTACACCATTCAGGGGTTCTGGACTTGTGTTTTACAACTGATTATGTGATTATTGCAGTTTTCAGTGTTTTGGGTACAATTCCCAATTCTAATTATGTGATTATTTAGATATTAGATGAACCCTTCTTTTGAAAATAAGTTTCTTACTAGATGAACAAAACAGATTATCAAAGGATTAAATACTACTCTTAATACCTAATTACCCTATTCTAACCTAATTTTTAAGACTTATATTCTTATCTAGCAAGACATACCTTCCATTCTCACAAGATTGTTCTTTTTGGTTATTTATGAATTAATTTCTTAAATAATCAAAATTTGTGAAATACTCAGTCAACTTATTATATAGCTCGTTTTATTATTTATAATCTGTTTCATTATAGATAACTATCTGACTATGATACTTCAGGATCACATTATCACTTTGAAATGCACATCCAAATGCCCCCTGATTATTTAAGATCCCCATATAGATTAAAAACAAATATACATAGAAACCAGATTCCTATGTAAAAGACATACCAATGTTTGGACCATCCCCATCCTCTGCGACCTGAAAGTGCTTATGGTTTTAACAAGATCTAGAGCTGTCATATCACCGACTAAAATTCTTTGAATGGTGTTATGAATTGCACAATATGTTCCGGTTCTACCAATACCTGCACTGTGTTAAATTTAATAATATCTCAGATACACAATAAATAATCTTTCAGAACATACTAAATGCACTATCCTTGTAAAAACGGGCTTAACCTGCAATGCACCACAATTGGTCCTTTGGATGATGGCAGATGGCATAATCTTCTAAAAATGTCTCTAACAGCCAAGGTATCATATGGAACACCATGATCAGGCCATTCGGGATATTGAATATGCAAAACAGGTAGAGGAGGATCCTCTGACTGAAAAGAGGCGAATGTACAATAATCAATGCCAAAACATACTTTTGAGGTTATTATTATGTGATTGGCTAACCTCTTCACGATTAACTTCCAGGTGGCGCAACACTAGTGAGCTATCAGTTGTAGTTATGTTTTTGGTAACTGTAGATATATCACCAAATAATCTTGGACCGTTCTCTGCTTGAAAATAGTCTCCACACTTTTGGATCTGGATTTAAAAATGAGACTATAATTAGGTAGAAGGGGAATAAAGATTATTAAGAAGTAATGCAAAAGTAGATATCAATGACACGTATCAATCAGTATTCTGTTAGTCAGCAAAATCCCATCATATTTGAAGATCAAAATCAGAGAATTATAATTATATTATAAATACCATCAACTAGTAGAAATAGAAATGCTATATAACTATAAAAGTTGCTAGAGATCATATAGATTTCAATACCCTGTGGTGGTCAACTAGCTTAGTGAGCATTACAACTGCTGGGCAGTGATTCTGCAGTACCATTTCCCAAAAATCTTCAAAGGTTTCAGTAAGGGGACCTTGAGTGGCTATGAACCGAGATACACTTTCAGATGGATTAGCCTACAATCATTAATGAAACGGTTCATCAACCTCAAATGTCTCAAATTTTTTATTTATTTTTTTTGTTTTTTCAAAATTTTCAAGCAGCGAAGATATAAAGAAGGATAGAAGAGAATATTAACAACCTCTGCTGTGATATAACTAGCATTAATGTATCCCATTGCTGATGGTCTGTGATCTTTGCATGGATCAAGAACAACTCTATTTGCATCAACTGAGACAGAGGAATTCAATGTAATTAATTACTTTCTCTACATAACAATCTTGGTTGCAGGGAAAAAACGAAAAAGAGTTTGACTAGCATACATGGTACAACATCTGAGTAGCGGTTTTTTCTACAGTTAACATGCAGTTTAGCCACCGAACAGTTACTATTAACTTCTGATACTCTCATCCTATGATCCTGTAACAAAAAGTAGGACCCACGATTAATCACATTCGTTTAATGAAGAGAACATAGCCTAAGTATAATCGAAAATAGCATTGCTATAAACTGTAAAGGATCCCACAATGCATCAGAAATTTAATGAAGTTCCTACTAAAATCATACATATTATTATCAATCAAAAACAGTGTTCAAACTTCAAAAGCAACAATAAAGATACTAAGAGGATGTTTAGTTGTAGAAATACGGTGCATTGGACTATTAAGGAATAAGGATAAAATTTCATAGAAAATGAAAAACCCCTTTTCAATTTTATAACTAAATTTCTGAAACTCGACTTTTTTTAGTTTTCAACTATTATCTTTTCTAGAGATAGAAAACTCCTCTTGTTTCTTAAGCTGGAAAGAGAAAACAATTTGAACACGTTTTCAAAAAAATTATTGGTTTTCTGAAATGAAAAAAAGGCAGCTTTATGAGTCCTGTTCTATTTCTTGAATAAGCACGAGACATGTTGAAACAAAGACATCAACATAAACTCGTTTGCAAGATATCATCATGAGTTAATCATTTATTCCCCTACATGTGGTAACCTACTTGCATACTCTATACTTAGTATGTGAACAATAATAACCAATACGCAAATCATCTAAAAGTGGTAACTGCTAGTCTGCCACACATTGACACATGAAATTAATAACATCGTTCATGAGCACGTGACCAAATACAACCAGTAAATGAATATGCATATACTTATTTTTGTTACCATTCAAATCCAAATAGAGTTATCTCACACATACGTCACTTTTCCACCTATACCGTTTAGCTCTATTTCTACTAGACACACACTATAAGTTACTATTACAATTTTATTTTATTTTTTTGGGTAAAGTGCACAAAATGTATTCAACTTGTCACATTAATCTATTGTGTGTATCCAACTTTCATACTTGCTAATGTATGTACCAAACTTTCAATTATCGCTATTGTATGTGTTTGATGCATATGATAACATGCTTGGAAGTTGGATACATACAATAAAATTACAAGATAAGTTGACTACATTTTGAAGCACTTAGTCAAAAAATTCCAACTAAAGTTCTACTTATACTAAACCTAACACAAAGATGATAAATCAGATACATTTTTATGCACTTGGTCCAAAAATTTCCATCTAACTTTCTGATTATACAAAACCTAACAAAAAGGTGATAAATCCAATACATTTGTATACACTTAGGGTATGTTTGGTAAAACTAATTGAAAGTTAGATACTTAGATCGTGCAGTTGGTAGCTGAAACTAAAAGTTGGAGCTTATTTTTAATTATGGAAGCTGAAACTTATATTTTTGTAGATGTGTTTGGCAAAGTACCTGAAGCTGGATCTTAAAAATATAAAATGACACAAAAGGAAATAACAATAGAATACGATCAAAACTTTTCAAGGGTTTTTATGTATTATAGCATATTATAAACTCAAGCTAGTTTTATAAGCTACTCAAACTAAAAGAAGATCTTTGCCAAACATACCCTTATTAGTCTAAAAAATTCCAACTTACACAAAACCAATGATAATACCAAAATAACTGTCAACCTTATTACTCCAATATGTCCCAACAAATAACCTTAAACTGTCTATTTTTGTCTAATGAAACACTATTTGAAGACCAAGGGAAACAACAACAACAACAACAGTACCCAATCCCTGCCGAGGCGGGGTATGGGGAGGTAAGATGTAGACAGTCTTGCCTCTACCAAAAGTAAAGAGACTGCTTTCATAAGGACCTCCTATTTGAAGACCAAGGGAGTATATCACAAATCAATGGGTCACCTATTAAACAACCACCAAGGTGACCTAGTGGTCTAATATTCCTTCGAACCTCCCTAGGTAAACACCGGAATATCCCGGTTAGGCCTTTAGGTAACCTGAACAGAGAAAACCCCTTCCGGGTAACTCTATTTAATGCTAAAAAGTAACATAAATTATACTACTAGTACTTCAACAGAAGCTCTAGTGGTTGAGCACCCACTTTATAAGTGGGAGGTCTTGAGTTCAAGACATGGTAAGTACATCCCTGTCCTTTAATTAGGAATTAAAGTCCCTCCATGATGGCTTTGGCTTGAGAGGGCAAGGGTTTTACCCAAGTCATGAGTTCGATCATCTGGGATGGCATGACTTGGGGTTTCTCCTTCCGAATACCTGTAACGGCTCATAGTCAACCACCTCGTTGACTATAGTACGTGCAGGGCCTCACCATTAATCGGTGAGGTTTTCGTGAATGTTCTGTACCAACTGAATGTTCAAAAAAAAAAAAAAAAAAAACCACAACCATAATAAAAATATGGGGAATAACCAAAATAA
>JAOXNX010000035.1:782798-793666 GCA_028566075.1 Solidago caesia
AAGGAGTATTTTGATCATGCACTATCAACATTTGGGCATGTTGATTACCATATTTTCCGTTCTGTTCCGCATATGCTGGAAATTGGGTTTGAAAGATGCAAGGCCAAAATCCATGTTGATCCCTTGAATGCTTACACATATCTTTTGACAGAGCTTCAACATATGAGTAAACAAAGGTTATTATTTCTGCAAAACTGTTTACTTGAAACCGATCACCAGTATGGCTTGTAAGTTGTTGCTCATACCAAAAACAGGTCAGCTGATCACCTTCTTTTGCTTTAAAATTTTGCTTTGCCTCATGCCGCTGTCATCAAATTTTTGTAAACAAGGCCCCTAGACACGGCTGTAAACTGGTGTTCAAGAAATGGCTATGTACAGTGTGACATCTGGCTTTTGTAAATTTTGCTTATCCATCCATGGTCTAATATGTCTCGATTGCAGATTCGTTGTGCTGGTTATATATCACATTACTTGCTCGTGAATTAACTATATTAGTAGTGTATCTTCTAACTTGTTTAATGTTTATTGAATACAAGTAGAAACAGAGATGAACCAAAAACATTATATTTAAAGAATACTTAAAGGAAATGATAAACTTAAAAGTGAAGATCGTTTTTAGAAATCAATGATGTATGGATATATATATACATTTCGTATCCAAATGGTGTTAGTAGTTTCTTAGTCATTGGTATGAATAAATACATTTCGTATTTATATAAATGATGATTATGAGCTTTTAAAAGGGTCTTTTTCTTCTTTTTTTTTATCATCTGAGGAAAAGATTTTTAAAACATTGCAGATGTAAAACATGCAAAAACAAAATAGAAGATATGAAATAGCAAGGGTCTAAATTGAAATATATGCATAGCTTATTATAGCATCCGGTAGATGGACATATCAAAGAAAAAAAAAAGTTATTTCCAAGATCACCCTCATATGAATCAACCCACGCCGCTATTTCGCTACTCAACGTTTCAAAAGTGAACCTTAACAAAATAATTCTCTCAATATTCAAGAATTTTTTTCTTCTTACATGGAAACAGTAGGTAAACTGTAAACGGACATAAATCGGACCGTTCTTTTTTTTTTTTTTTTTAATAATAACCAAAACGTTTAAAATCTACGTTCATAGATCTTGGTAGGGACGAAGGTTTTAAAGAGGGAGGGGGGACCGCCTATTTAGTTTTATATGTAATTCGTTCGAAAAGTTATATTTCTTAATGTTATTTTTGGATTCCATGACTTTCGGTCTCCTCTCGATTATTTTTTTTCGTGTTATGTCTTGTACCAGTGAATTTTGGCCCCTACTGTCTATTACCTCAAGCTTTGTCACTGGATCTTTGTCGACATAATGTTACTGTGCATTACTCGTTGGACCATGCCAAGTTGCTCAATGGTGTCAAGTGTGAAGAAACCAAAAATATCAAACGCAAATAGTATAAACATGTATTGGTTCTCAAGACATGTTTTCTCATGTTGACCAATTTGCGTGAAGTAGCTTTTAATATAATAGCAATTTGGTAGTATCTTTGCAAATTGCAACTGTGGTCTGTGGAGCCCATTATCCAAAATGTAAACCTGCCCATTTCCACTGCAACTCTAATCTCAACTTAGGCCTCTCTCATCCATACCACCAAATTCTCAAATTATCACTGTCACATCAGCGTCACATCATCCCTTTCTCCCATAATTTTCCCATAATTTACTCCCTACCAACCATACCACCAAATCCTCAAATTCTCAATTTTTTATTTCCACATCATCACCACATATTATCCAAATATATTTAAACATATATTTAATTAATTTATTTTGTTTCTTGAGTTGACAAAAAAAAAAAAGCTGCAACGAGGCCCACCCCCTGCCTCTTCCTTCACGTTATAATCATAATTTGAAATCCATAACGCGCCCATAACGAGGCAGTAACATTGGTGTTATGATAACGAGCCCATAATAATTTGGGTGGTAACATTGGTGTTATGATAATTTGGCCATAATTTGGCCGTTGGGAGAGGCCTTAGGCCTATAATATAACTATCCTTTCTTTCACATAGAAAGATAAGTTAAAGGAGGTGAACACATATATGTATAGCGAACATACTTGTAAAAATCGTATAGTATGGTGTGTTGAGTATTCCTAAGAAAAAAATGAATCAGTTTTATAGATACCGTCAAAACAAACAAAACGTATTAAGTTGAGATTATTATAGCTAATAATTAATCATAACTAGAATAATACACATGCAATGGGTCAAAGTTGATGGTTTTTTAAAAAGTATTTAAATTCTAGTGTCAATTTAAAATTGAAAAATAAAACTTATAAAATTCAGTTAATTTATGCAGCTAGAAATGATGGTGGCCGCCGACGTTTGGTTATTTAACACATGGGTATGTCTAAATTGTGTCTTTTATTAGTTTGTAAAATAATTAAATATGAAAATACTTACAAAATTTAAATTTTAAGACTCTTTTAAATATAATGTAATAAATAGAGATTAAATAAATCCTACATATGAAAAATAGATAACAGTATGTTCAATTTGTCATGTTATATCCTTCAATATTTTCAAATAATTTAAAGCATTTGATCGATTTCACATGTTAACCGGAAAATTGAAGGAAACGAAATACTGAAATCACATATACATCACAATTACTTATTAAAACATCACTCGCCTCACTTATCATATTTTTACAGAAAATCATTTTGAAGAAATGCAACGTCGTCTCAAGGCAGGGCCGGCGCTAAGGAATTTTGAGCCTAGGACGAGCCAAAGAAAAAAGGGCCCTTAGGTCAGGAGCAGCGAATTCGACCTATCGACCTAAAAGCAAAATACATTCATAACTAACGTCTTAACCACCCGATCAGAGCGTTCATAGTTAATTTGGATGTAAATTTTAAAAAATCGTAACTAACATCATAATGCCCTATGCCTAAGCCCCCCATGTCTCAAGGTATTGTGATGCCTAAAGCCAACGTTATATAAGAGCGAGTATCATAAAAGTACTTGTGCTTTTTCAACTTAAAAAGCATATTTTTAAAGATTTCAACTTAAGAGTACATTTTGATTCAACTTTATTTGGATGGTAAACGTGTAGACATGGCTAGAGTCACCTAATCCATTCTAATAATCTAAGTTAGGGTCTAACCTTGAGACACAATCAACTAAACGAGCCGAGTTAAGGTTCAAATATATAACCCCATCAACGCGTCAACTCGAACACAAAATGCCAGCCCTAGCTAGATCCCCCCCCACCCCACACGTAACGACCACCTCTTCTGCCTTCATGCTCTTCCTGAGAAAACCATAAACATTACGGAAGCAAGGAAAATGAAGCATCAATTTTTTTTTATCTAAAAGCCAGCATCATTAAATAGAAGATTAAAATTTTGATGACAAAAGCACCAAGACAATCAACCATGCATCCTCCACAAGCATACATGATATAAACTAATTCTTGTAAAAAACCTCTAATTTCCATCATAAATGTCAACAAAATAACAATCCAAGGACAGCAAAAGCACCAAGACAACTGTTATTCCGACTCTACCAACACGTAATATACTAAAACATTGTTCCAACTGCTAATCTTACTCAATCCAGTAAATCAGTCACTGCAGTCCTCTTAAAAGCATCTACTTGGGCCAACTGTCCCGCCAATGCTCTATTTGGGAATACATTATCGGCTTTCAACCGCTCTCTAAACCCGTATGCAGGGGCCTTGGCGTTTATATACGTTTGTAAAAGAGCATGATATTGTGTCAGCCTGGCGGCATAACCGTCTTGTCTCATCCTGTGAAACATCTTTTCAGCATTATGTATGTCTCCTTTCTTTGCATACTGATTCAAAATCAGCATATAAGTATTAAAAAGTGGTTTTATCCGGTTTTGCTCTGAAGCCCGACGCAAAATCGAGTCTGCTTTCTCAATCTCGCCTGCTTCAACATATAGTTTAACCAAAGCATCCCACGTCAAAGGCCCAATTTGGCAACCACTTTCCCCCATCCGTTTCACAAGATTCTTTCCCTTTGTTAACATTTTATTATTTGCATAAACTTTTAGCATTGCAGCATAATGCTTCGATGACATTTGTTTATATCTCTCAGACATTAGGTCAAACACAGCCTCTGCTTCTTCTATTTTCTTTAGCTTTCCATAAGCATCAATAGCATTCATGCACTCTTCGAGCTGGGGATTCGACTTGCATACCTCCCAGACTCGATCGACATCATCAACACTTCCAAGTTCCGCGTAAAGTGGCAGCAAAATTGAACAAGCCCATCTGTTTTCTTTAAGACTATCCCCTTCCATTTCTTGTAGAACCGCTTTTGCCTTTTCTTTGAGACCTCCATATATATAGTGCTTAGCCAAAACCACCTGTTGTCAAAGATATTAGGCAATCGCATTTTATTCACCAGATTAAATTACATTTTATGCAAGAAAATCAATCTCCACCACATTTCACGAACCAAATCAAATCAAAAGAAATGTTTTTATAATAAGAATATTACATGAGAAGATTTACATAATATTCTCTCAAAAAATTTTAACGGTTTTTATCAAAATTAAATGTACATAAAATGATAGATTTGAGGTTTTTTTCTTTCGGGCAAAAGAAAGTAGGTAAAGAAATATAAACTGTTACCCGTGTCCTAGAATCCGGCACGATGCCCTCTGCCTCCATGGTTTCAACAATTTGCTCCATCCCCTCCATATCTTTACTCTGGCCTTTAATGTCTATTAGCATTCTGTAAGTCATATGTGTAGGCTTCACATTTTCTTTCTCCATTAATATCAACACATCAGCAATCTTTTTCCTATTGGTTCTTTTATATAAAAGGAGCAATTGGTTGCACGCAAAGTTCGTTATCGGGAATTTCAGTTCCTTCATTTTGTTGAATACAGCCTCAGACTTTGTCGTATTCATGGTTTGAACACAGTTGGCTAAGAGGGTCCGGTATATCACCTCGTTTTTAAATGACTCGGGGACTTTTTCAACGTAATATTCTGCAGCTTGTAGACCACGTACTTTGGCTATCAAATCTACACGAGCAGCATAGTCTTGTTCGTTAAACTCTAACTGCTTGGCTGACTCCAACCACTCTGATAGCTGCAGGATGAACATCAGAAATAATTTAACTTAGAGCTTTTAATTAATATTGATTGATCAACACTTACAATAGGGAAGACAGACCATTGATAATAAATCCAATAAACTGGTAACTAGAAATATAGAATTCTACGAGTCAAGCACACCGATTTAGTGTTTTTCAGATGCTTGTATTACTAAAAACTTTTGTGCATGAAATTTTTTAGCATCAGGTTATTCAAATATGTCAAAGTTTCTCATTCTTAGTAACCAGAAAGCTCAACGGAAAGTTTTCTCAATGCAAGGGAGATTGACTGGGAAGCGAGATACCGATTATAACTGCAACATATCATCAATGAAAGGATATGATGTATCGTAGTATGAAGACAGTTTTATACCTTCATACTCGCTTGATAAATATTTGCCTATTTGGTGGATAATGGAACTATGGAAGCAGTGGTGAGGAACTTAGGTATCTCCGGAGAATAGTAGAATCAAAGATTTATCTAGTTTAAAAAGTAATTACGGCAATTTGCAACCTATTTACATTTCGGGTAATGTATTACAAGTATGTCCCGTGCAATGCTGTGAGACTGATTAGTTCGTGATCGGAAACGAATGACGGTGATCGTTACTCGCCTTGTTTTGCGATGACTAGTTTCGAATCACGACTTGTTTTATTTGTAGAGTTAAATTTATTAATGATTGTGTGAAATAAATTATAGGGTTGAAAATATAAATAATTTGGTGAAATAAATGGTTGTGATAAATTAATGAATAAATATTATATTAATTTAAAATTTTTTTGGAATGCACTTAAATGTATTATAAATAAGTATAGATAAAGCATTTTTTATGTGATTTTCATAATTGAAATAACGAAAACACAATTTAAACAAAATAAGTTGGTAATTAAATGAGTTAAAACAGAGAAGAAGGTTGACTAAATGTATAAGGAAACTATTAATTAACACTTACGGCGTATGGATATATTAGTAATTTCCCAAAGTTAGGGTTTAAACAAAATATGTAAAATTTTTAGGAAAATGCTAAATACAGCCCTAAGGGTTGTAGTTAACGTGCATAAAAATATTGTACCTTTTCATATCAAAAGCTCACCCCCAAAATTTTATGGTAAGAGTACAATTATTTTAAGCACGTTAACTATAGCCCTAGGGGATGTAAGAGCTGTAGTTAGCAAGACCCAAAATTTTATAATGTATTATAGATATAGAAGAGTATAGGCATAACAGAAAACGGGTCACAAGTTACCGAAGTACTTTTAGTGCAGAAAACCTCCTACGCGACACATTGCTAATTACTTGTAGAAAAGGTTATAAACTTTGGAGAAAAAGTGATTCGGGTCAACCCAACAAAACCATTCCAGCTCGTACCAAAATTTCCCGTTTTGATTGCGACCTGTTTTGAAATATTACCCAACTTCCCGGCCACTGAATTTGACAACTAAATTAGCAGGGATTTAAATATTTAGGATCAGCATCTCTAGAGATCATAGATTATGCCTTAAATGATACATCTATAATTTTTCTACAAAAAAAAATATTCCATGACATTTCATATACAAATTGAAAGTTAAATTTAGTGAGAAAGGACCTGCAAAGCTTTGTCAAACATTCTACGCCTCCTGAATTCAAGCATACCCGAAGATATGTCTCCTCTGCTAACACTTCCTTCTTTTTCAAGCCACTTGTCAAGTGCCTTGCGAACAGGAACATTTGGTGAATCATTGATAGCCTTAAACAACTGTGAAAAAACTCGTCTTGGTCGACGGGGTTTTTCAGGTACAATATCATTGTCCTCCTCCTCCTCAGAAGCCTCTGGTTCAGAGATCAACTCATCATCATATTCTGCTTTATCAATCTTTTCTTCAGTCACATCAGTACTAGAAGCTTCCAACTCAGAAAATCCATCCTCTAAGTCATCATCTTCCTCACCGCTGCTTTTTGTGCCAGCCACTGACGAGAAGCCATGCTTTGAAGTTGCCTGAAAATTTGTACTAGAATAGTATCTATCTGACAGCCACGACCCACATGAAGGCTCGATGAATTCACTTTTCTCCACATGGCTAGGATCTGATACTTTGTGCTTGACACAGGAAGCACGCAAGGTGACTGCTGAAAACGTTCGTGACCTGTATGATATATTGACGAGAAAATGAAAAAGAATTAAATAAACAAAAGAAATATTTAAGCATTTTCTTTGTTAGTACATTTAACGATAATCAGTAAACTTACAGAACAACATCAAGCAACAAATTTAATATGAGAAAACAAATCAAATAAGTGAAATCACATAAAGCATGTTTTACACATTTTCCAAGTCATATATAAAAATTGTGACGCACAGTTTATGCAAATATTATAGACATAGATCCTACATATACCAACATATGCATACATATAATTTAATCTTTTCCTTGAAAGGTAATGCTAAATATTAATGAGTCATGCTTTTACTGACTTCTAATGACCCGTCTACAAATCTACATAAATACTATTAGCCCACAAGCATTACTGAGTTCCTTTTACGAGATTCCTTCATGCACAACACTCTAATTCTTTGTCCAAGTATTTGTTAGTATCATCAAATAGTCATCAAATGCACACATTCCTCTGACTTTTTTCATTGAACAATTCATCAAAATAACCCCTCCCCTTAAATAGAGCCAACAGCGTTGACCAAAAACCTTGAATTCCCATCCTCGCCTATCTGACGTGACCCGTGACCTGTATTATCATTTTTGTTGAATGATTTATGATTATATCAAAACAAAGGCTGGGTTTCTCCAATCAAGGTCAACAAAGTATGCATACGATTTATATACAAGTAATGTACCATGCAACTGATACGCTTGCATTATTTTACCTATAAGTAACAATTAACAGCAGGTGAACTATACCAACCAAGTATCTAGCGGATCATTAGCACTTCCCACTTCATTAAGAGTTTACTGAAGAAAACGATCATAACAATAGATAATACCAATAAGGGCACCTTAACTGGTACCAGGTTCCTTCTTTGGCTATATAAACTCCAAAAATATCAAAACTAAAAACTTACCCACTAACTTACAAAGCCAACCACTTACTTTCCAGTGTTTATCTTCAGGGGTGTTTGGGTTACCTTATTTGATAGACTTATTAGCTTATTTGCTTATGAAGGTAAGATAAGCTCATTTTTAGTGTTCGTGTAAGCTTATTAGCTTATTTAAGCCCATTTTCATAAGCCCCATTCACCTAGGCACCTAGCTTATTTGGCTTATTTGAAGATCCATATATAAAATTACATAAGCTCATCCAAACACTAAAATACAACTTCCTAGCTTATCAAAAATAAGTGATAAGCTACTTATTCTTAATAAGCATAAGCTCAATATATAAGCTAACCCAAACACCAATAGATATGAATCGTACACATTTCAAGAGCAAAGATTGATGAGTAAACAACTTTAACAAGTCAAATTACATAAAGTAAACATCTTGGGGGTGGTAGAGGAAACGGTTGGGACACGGTCACGGCGATATCCCGGTTAGCCCGCGTACATCTCTTCAAAGATTTGTCTTCCCCGGGTAACCTAAACAAGGAAAACCCTACTTGTTTACCTGTCTACAACACAAATAGTTGACACTATGAGGTTTAATCCACCCTCTCGGCCCCTCAGACCCTCACTAGTTTGTTCGTTGGCCAATGTGAAAAAGGCAAATCACGGTAACCATAGTCGACACATAGGGCTTTAGATCTCAACCCTCCGCTTGCTATTGCATATCCCCAACCACTAAGCTTCCATCTCCAAGACCCGTGCGACATTATAAATTGTAAACATTTGCTATTTTAAAAAAAAATTCAATTTCGAGAAACTAAGTACAGTCATCAAGAACTTATAATCAAAAACACAATATTTCATTAAAAAGATGGAAAGCCACTAAAACCCACAAACCAATTGACTTAATACTAATTAATAATACTATTATTTCACAAGATCAATAATTTATACTAATATTTGCACATTTTTAGGGGGAATTTAACAAGATAATTTAAATGTGAAAAAGATTGATTACCTGAGACCAATGATAGATGTTCTTCTAATCGCCCACATATTTGATCTGATTTTTTTTTATTTATTATTAGGAGTGATGAAAATTGAAAACTTTAAACAAAATGAAGTGTTGAAAAATGGAAAACCCATACAAGTATTAAACCCCCCCTTTCTTTGCTCTTAAACCCTAATCAAGATATGGGAATAATGATAACCGGTCCCTAAACTATTGACAACTTCAAAAAGTGTCTTTGTTTTTTCTTTTCTTTTGCATTTTTTATATAGTTACAGTTTATTTAAACGATATTTACAAGGTGTCTTTACCAATTAGTATCAAATAGGTATGGATTCCACCAATCAGATGGTGTCATGTGGCCATACCTAAACTATACCATATGATACTAAAACTAAGGGGATGACATGCCTAAACCATATCACATGGTACAAACAAAAGAGGGAATAAGACAAAAAAAAAAAAAAGAGTTGATTTTATTAGGTGCCCCTGGGGTTGTCGTGATTTGAGTTTCGGCCCTTGTGGTTTATTTTTATCATTAGGTACCCATGTGGTTGACGTTTATTACTCTACCCACCCTTTTGACTAACAGTCGTTAGTCTCTCTCCGTTAAAGCCCCCATGTGCATTGCACATGAGGGTATATTCGTCCTTTTACATACAAACATCCTCTCTTTTTCATTTTTCAGATCAAACACATATACAGATAATCCTTGAATACAAAAACAAAATACAAAATCTATAATCAAATGAAACTATCAGTTATCAAACCCACCACCCAAAACATCATTTTTCTAACTGTATCTAGATCCAACACTTACCCATTTGCCCGATCTCTTTCACCACATTACATCAAAAAGATCCAAAACTTCAAACAAGAAAAGACACCTCACCTTCTATATCACCACATTACATCAAAAAGATCCAAACTTTGATTCACAATCACTCAAAGAAAGAAAGAAAGAAAGCAAATAGCAACGGAGAGTGACGGTTAACGTTGGCACTGGTGACTTGGCGGTCAATGACAACGACGTTTCTGATGGGGATAGTGGCCGGAATTTGGTGATGGTGGTGGGTGATTATTTATGGGGTTTGAAGAAAAACTAAGGTTAAGGTTTGGAATAGACCACCCCCCTAATTTGCTTTTTTGTGAAACTCCCACGAACCAAAGCTGGTTTCCAGGTTGCTAGTCGCCTCATAGGGCATCCCTCCATGGCCGGAGTTAACCTTCACGGTGGTAGGTACCAAAAAATATCTTTATCACGTTCTATTTTTCCGGCGGGTGGTACCAGATCCGGCCACCCACCAAAAAATATCCAACCACAAAATCATCATCAACATCTCTATGTTTCTATCTATAATCTATTTAATTTATTTCTCTATCTATATCTATATCCGATCAAAGATCCACAAGTATACAAATAGTCGGGATCTAAAAACTTTGCAACAGGCTAACTCCGATGGTGGTGAGTAATACGGCAGTGGTGGTGAGTAACTCCGGCGGTGGCGGCGTTTGTGATAGCAGTAGCAGTAGCGGTTATATTGGTTTGGTGGTTGCCTCTGGATTGAAGTGTATTTTGCATTTGTTGATCACATTTGTTTGGGATTCTTTTGGGATTTAAAGATATGTAGGCATATATATATATATATATATATATATATATATAGTGTAAGTTTACTGTGCGAAGGCTCTTAAAGTGAGAAGTGT
>JAOXNX010000035.1:862134-880426 GCA_028566075.1 Solidago caesia
GAATCGAATCACCGACCCGAACATATTACCCGAAAAATAGCGTTAGGAAAAAAAAATTTAGATCCCGACCCCCCACTCGAAAAATCCAAGCTTCGCCACTGGTTACGTACACATATATACACATTGGTCATTAAAGGTTTGCTTTTATAGAGTTAGTTTCATTGATTATTAAAAAAAAAGTGTCGCATCAGCTTTATTTGAATGAAAAATGACAGCAGAAAAACATATAAGGAAATGTGAAAACACACATTTTTATTTTCTTTATATATATATATATATATATATATATGTACGTATAATAAATATTAAATTGGTACGCACATATATGCGCATGAACATGCAAGAACATGGTTTACAGATGATTCTCCGTTGGACTGAAGAGAATTTCGTCAACGAACAGCCTTATCATACATATTATTATTCATTTTTAATTCCCTAATTATTTCTTAATATAATCAATAATCATTCCAAATGATTATCTACATTATTATTAATTTAATTATGTCTTATCCTTTTGAAAGGAGTTCTTACGTACGTATTATGGTTTTTCAGAAAAGCTAGTTATTCAATCACGGAAACATGTATATAATCCATGTATCTATATCTATATTCTAAACTAAAGTCAAATAGGATTAATACGTCAATAAACGAATAATTAATGATTCACCTTGTTAGAGATACGTGCTTCTTTGAGTCATGATCAAAACATATTAGTTAGTGCAACTCTTGTATTCTTAGTTTCTTACCGATCGATTAATTTTTTTTCCTATCCAGGTTATACGGTAAGAATGAGTTTTTGACTTAAATATACGTTGTTTAACCGGGGTATCCGTGGCCGTTTCCGTATCCTTTCCCTGGCCACTCCCAAAATATTTATCTGGAAATATTCAAACGTAAGACCACTTGTGATAGTGTGATGAACTCTTGATATCTGATCACCAGACCACCTTGATGATGGTTCTTGTACCGTTTCTGCCTCTTACTAAAATTTGTTGCCTTTGGAATGAGATGTTGATATATGAATTTAGTTACCCTAGTAAATAACTCTAAATATTAGGTGATGAAGTAATGTTAATTTGATCACCTAACTTCCTTAATGATCGACTACCTATATATGAAGGCTCATTAAAGTCACATTTCATGATGCCAATTCTCTCATAAAGAGCGCATGGCAAGAGCCAAGAGGGATAAACAAAAATACATCAATTACCCTTTAACTTCAAGGCATAAAATTGAAGAGTGGACTAAATGCTCCTTGATACATACAATAACGTCTCTACTACAGAGAAAAATAGGTGACTGAATAAACGAATGATCCATTAAAAAATGAAATGCTAGAATGAATGGGCCTCAAGAGCCTTATACAAAGTATTGATACTGTTTATGGACTTTACACTTAATGGGCTTAATGTATTATTTACATAAGTTGGGCCATTTGATGTTGTATTTTCTAAGACAAAGTATTGGACTCATTTCCATTTAATCAACTCTTGGCTCAGTTGGCTGTGTTACTGGTTAACTTCATGTTATACTATGAACTATAAGAATAAGTTACATTTTATTAGCAGCCTAATATTTAATTATGGTTCATTTTCATATCTTCACTAGAAAGTCATTACATAGGAATAGAAGGCAAGCGGGCAACAAGTTGCGCCGCTAGTCCTTTTTGTATAGCAAAACTAAGTCATTATATTTAAGGTTTTGATATATCACATCCCAAGCTTTACACTTACAGAATTAATTAATATTTGCCATTTTCGTTTTATGCAAGTATCAAACACTGAATCCGTTGATTATTGTATTATTATGTGAATAATGGAAAATCATAAAGCTCATTATTGTATTATGCCAAAACAATAACATAAAATAAAATTAAATCTTAAAAACCTTTTTATCTTTTTTCCTGACACCCATCGAGAATTTAGCTAATGGAGATGAATGTCGTTTGTTTGAGACTATTTATTTAGTCTATGAACAACTACAGCTAATCAAGTTGAGAGGGCATTGGCAGACACTTTATACACACATCCGGTGATAGTCGTCTAAATCTGCACAAACCATATAACATTCTATAAAAAGTTATCCTTACAAAAGATTTCAGGACTTGGGTTCGAATCTCCATAAATTAACATAATGAAATGATCATAAATATAGTTCGGAAAGAGCCACTATAAGCACAAAAGCTGTGTTTTAACCAAAATAATAATCCGAGAATAAAAAATCTTTTTTTACTTGTTTATTAATAATACTATATTAGGGACCCGTGTTAACATACATATACCCTAAAATAATCACTGTGCAAGTATATTTCATATTTATTTAACATCGTATAGTCAAAGAAAAAATTCTTTCAAAAGTATTGATTTAAAAAAGACATGACATGAATTCTAACATAGAGTAACTAAGGGGGAGGGAGTACCCTCGGTGAAGGTCTCGGCATAGGCGGTAACACCGTCGCCGGCGTCGGTGATCGGCGAGGGAAAATCGGGGACTTACACCGAAGAGAAAATTGGTGATCGACAGCGTGCATATGGGGCCCACAACGGCCCTTTTCTTTTCTTTTCTCTTTTTTTTTTTAGTATTTTTTATATATATTTATGTGTTTGCAGGTTTATATATTGACATATTGTTTGCAGGTTTTTAAGAAAGAGAGGAGTGTTTTATATTTAATATATATTTTTTGTTTTAGCCCCTAAACTTTTATCTATTTAAGGAATAATTTATATAGTTTTAAATGTTTTTACTTTTAGCCCTAAATGTTTTTACTTTTAGACTAGTTTCTTTTAATATAAAGAGAGACTAGACTCATGTCTGCGTGATGCGGCGGTGATGGTGGTAGCGACGCGGTGTGGTGGTGTCGACGACTGGCGGCGGCGGCGGCGAGTAGTGTAGGTTATAGATGTAAAATGGGGTAGTTTAGTTATTTTAAGAGTTGATGAATAAATGTTGTAGATTAATATTAAGAGTATTTTTGATAGACCATGTATGCTAAGTGGTAGGTGTGTTGAATGTAGAAGAGTAAGTTAGGTAGATCAATCCTGTAATTTGAGAAAAAGAGAGAGGGTTGATGTTTTATATAGTAGTATAAATAATATAATATAATATATAAATAAAAGATAATTTTCAAATAAGACTTAATAAAATAAAATTATGAAATTATAAGAACGGGAGAAATATCTATTTTACAATTTACATTATAAAACATCTGATGAAAGGTCTTAATTTTTGAATTTTTTTAACAACTATGATACTATTATACTACCTTCCCTAACAAATAGTAATTATTTGTGTCAATTAATTTTATCTTTATATATTTCACCTATAAATAAAGTAAAATACAAATTAAATATACATATATGTTAGATAACCCAAAGCTGACGGTTAGCGAGATCGGACCTCGGTGATCATTACCCTTAGCTGCATGTGCTAAGTAAAACTTTTGAATTTTATTTGTAAATTTGATTTACAGCATAATTTAATTTTTTTGAAAAATCGTCAATTATCACGCATTATTGCACAAGTACTATTCAGGTTATATTCTGGTTACATATATATACTAGATTAAACCTGAGCAATATGGTTCAAAAAATAATTATTATAATAAAAGCGAGTATAAATTACTAAGAATATACTATAAAAAATGTATAGAGATTAAAAAATATACTTGTTGGATGTATAGACCGTTAAATAAACTCATGGCGGCGTTCATATTTTGCCACTTCGTGTTCAAGCAATCATGACTCCGAGTAGTGCCGATCACGTTTTCTTTGAAATGCGCAAGAATTCTTTTCCAAAAACTATATCTACTTTGCTCATTCCCGACGATTGTACATGTCGAGATATGAACCCACGCTTTTGCCAAAGTCACCTCTTCTTCGGACATCCAAGTTTTTTTGTCCGCTTTATTTGATCGTCTTCTTCGGACATCGTGTGGTTGAACTTCTAGAACATCTTCGTCATCTTGTTATTCACCTCCTACATTTTAAAAAAGTATACAAAAAAATAATTTAACAAAGTAATAAAAATAAATTAATTAACAAGTGTGAAAAGTACACTAAAAATAAATTAACAAAGTATACAAAATAAATAAATTAAGAAAGTATACAAAGTATTAAAAGTATACCGATTGGTTGTTGTGTTTCGGCAACAAACGCATCTTCATCTTCATCATCTATACAACACGGAATATAGTTATCCGGGAATGGTTCGAATTCACTTGTAAGGCTAACCGAGTAGTTTTGGGGATTCATCGGTGTAAGTTGACGATAATTATTTTGGTTTTGAAAGAATTGGGGTTGAGGACTCATTTGAGGAATATAGTATTGGGGTTGATGACTCATTTAAATGTAAGCGGGTTGTGTTTGAAATTGTGGATGATCATGTGGTTAAACTTGGGGACGAGCGGGTTGAGATCGAAAGGTACGACCACAGCCTTTGGATGTTGTTGAAACTTTTTTAGATTTTCTTGGATCCATGATAAAAACTGTTAGTATAGAAAATGTTGTATATACAAAAGTTTAAAAAAAACTGAGGTAAATGGTTGTGTATTTAAATAGGACAAAGAGATGAATTTTTTTTATTTTTTATTTTAATTTCCCAACGGTTATTTTTTTGACCATTTAAATAGTCCAACGGTTACATACTCCCCCTTGCTTCTTCCATGCCTAAACGACAATTTTTGCCGAAAACTACCATGCCGCCACCATGTCGCGGAGTGAGCGGCGGTGTTGCCGCCCGACATCAACCATGTCGCCCCCAAGCCAGATCCATTGTCATCAACCTAAAAAAGCATGGTGAGGCATGAAATGAGTTAAAATGATATTATTGGTGAATGATGAGGCATTAGAGAGACATGAAATCATGGTTGTCACCCCTAAGGATAGTTTAACTACATTAATTTTAGGGGAAATGATCCGTAATGCAGATTTGTTAAGAAAAAAGTTTATATTTTGTCCCCTGAAGTTTATTAAATATACATATTGAATCCCCGATATGTGAAAGGTGTAGTACCTAAGGTTGCGTAATGTTGCAGTACGGATATCACCCTTAATTTTAACTACATTAATTTTAGAGCCGTCAATTTATGATTTGAGATTTAAAAGGATTATTTGTTTGATAGAAAAATAAAAATATAGATATAAATGAATTTTATGTTTGAGAAAAAAGAAATTACATTTGGAAATAAGGGTATTAGTAAAAAACAAAAAAGTTGAAAAAGTAGGGTTGGGGTTGATAGGATAGGAGAAATGATTAATGGTGGTGGCCAACAAAATTTGATATGTCCGGCCGGCAACAAACAACACGCCGATCGTCAGTCCGCACAGTGCACGTCTCTCCGACATTTTCATTTGACTGTAAATACTCAGTTATTGTCTCCTTTTTAATTAAACTCCCTCTCACTTTGCTTCTTTTCATACACTTCCCCATCTTCTCATGGTCCACCATTCTATACTTTGACATATTTCCTTAATTTAATTTTTTTCTTTTTTCTTTTGTAACGGCGGAGTATTACTCAACGGGTGTTGCTATTTTCACCACAAAAGACAAAGGACTGTACAACACATATTGCATACCGTATAAGTGTTTTAAGCTTCAAAGAGGTGGAAATAGCTTTCAACATGGTGGAAATAGACAACCCCTACTCAACCGCTTAGAATTATTATTATATTTTTTAATTTTTTTTTTTTTTGAAAGGTGAATTTTTTTATCAGTGTTTCGTATCGCGGTTCGACAGCGGGAGGTCTAACATACGCCAGAGAGTTCACTCGAATCGGAAATGCCTATTATATTTTTTAACTAGGACCAGAAAGTGTCACAATGGGTTGGTTTTTAATAGCTTTTTTGTAAAAATGTGTAAGAGGTTTTTTTTTTTAAAAGTTTTACCTCCAATGATAAAAAGCTTTTAAAAGCTAAAAGTTACATATAATATAGTTTTTAAGATGAGAGAGAAAATGAAAAGCTTATTATTTACTAATCTATTGGCTATTTCTTCAACCTATTCTTGTCTTGTTATAAAGTAATATATTTTATTTAATTTTAAGCTTTCAAATGCTTTTAACCATTGAAGTGTATAGCTTTTTTTAAAAAACCTCTTACATGCTCTTACACATATTTTGATAAAAAAGCTTTTCAAATTTTATCATTGGGGATGCTCTTACTTCAATTTAATAAATTATTATTATTATTATTAATCAACCGCTTAGAAATAATATTATTTTTTAAAAAAATTGTCTTCACTCAAATCTTTTTAATTACTCTTTAATTAATTAGAGAAGACAATTTTTTTTTTACTTTGAAACATAACTTCTAACTGGGATATTCCATGATACTTTTTGAATCATTCCATAACCGTTTTTAAATCATTCCCTAATCATTTTCAAGACTATACTTACGAAGATTCAAAATTAAGAACTCTTATTAAACGATACATGATAAGCCATCTTTAGGATAGTTCCCTTTTATTCACTTAATTTTTTCAAAAATAACTTTACTATATTACTCACATATCATAAAATAAGCGTCTATAATTAAAACTTATAACTAAATATTATAGAAAATATCAACCAAAACTTTTATAAAAAAATGCTATACCTTACTACATTTTATTTCTACTAATAAAACACCCTAAATTGAATTAAGAATTCAACAAAGATATAAATTCAACGCTTTTGCACCAGATCGGGAGAATTTCAAGAATCAATTGAGAAGATGCAACATCTCTTCTCTTTAACATATAAAATTGTTATCGTGATCAAATGCTTGACGAAACATGATCCAAAAAGTTGATTAACCACAACTGAATTGCTTATATCGACTTCATAAGATGATGCCATGCCTAGTCGATAACACAAATTAAAAATTGTTAAAAAGTAATTGTATATATTTTGTTTGAACATAAATCATAAAGTATCCTTAAAAAATATCACCAAATTTGAGTGTACTTATGTTGCCCCACTACTAGTTAAAACCTTATTGTGAACCCGAACCTTTAGTCGCATATTATTGTTTGTATCATTGCTTTCAGGACCTCCTAACGATCGAACTTGACCTCTGTTTTCAAAGACAAAAAGTTTTTTACTTTATTTAACCCTACTTATTTATTCACTATATAGGTTGTCTCGTCGATCGTTTATCTCTTTGACCATCATGTGCATTTGCGAATTACTCGATCTCATGATCCTCCTCTTGAACAAGGAATACCAAGTTTCCATTGAACATGTATTTCTGTAACAACAATTGAGGATAGCTTCTTAAGGTCCAATCTACTTCATCCCACGGACTTCACACGCTAGCTATTCAAGTCTTGAACATTCCGGCCATCCGTATCGATCGATGGAGGCTTCAACTCCAAACAGAAACGTATATTTCCATACTTAATAATCCGTATGGCAGTTGAAACCCTTAATTGAAGTACAAATTATTACGCGCAAATTACAATAGTTACCCCGTTTGTATAATCTAGTAAATACCTATAGCCTGGCTTACAAGATTGAATATCAGATTTATTGATTCATTATTATATTATATTATGTTACAAAAACAATGAGGATATGCACGAAAGAACTATATGAGTTTCCATACAAATTTTCATTTTATTTAGAAAATCCTCCTATATATCTATCATGTATGATTGCTTAGATGAAATATTTTAAGTTCATCTTCATTATTCGACCAACATTTTATGTGTATTTTGTCCATTTTTATTCAATAAATATATCAATGTTGGCCTTTTTTTGTTTAAACATGGACTCTTATTTTATTTTATTTTAACAAGTCTACATTCTCGTACGTAAGCAAATTTTGAAGCCAATGCATCATTTTTGACCACCCGGTGTGCCCCTAGAAAATTAAACCATTATAGTAATAAACTTAACAACAAAATATATATGAAGGTCACGGTTGGAATCTGTTTTCAGTTGACTTGCAAATATGACGAATTGAGCTCAAGCTTGACCATGCTCGAGTTCTGACAGACCACCTTTCCACTAAGCCTGAGCTTAATCGATGGCGATCAATGAGCTTTCATATACATGCTCAAACTCGGTTCGAGACGATTCAAGGTGTCTCTAACTTGGCTTGAAAGTGTTCAAAGTGTATCTAACTTGACTCCAAAGACCAAAATATTTGTATTAAAATAGTTTTGACCACCAAACAAAATTCAGATGTATGTAAACACGAAACTCAACAGAAGCACCTTTTAAAATATGTATAGAACTTATAACAAAACTTGATCACAAGTGAAAACATATTAATCGCCATTGTTGTCAAGGTGGTTAATATTGGTAAATATTCAGTGAAAGTCGAGAAACTAAAAGGTCAAGATTCAAAACTTCGTTAGTGAAAAATGACAACCCCATTTTAGTCGTGATATTGTTATTTTTAAGAGAACTTTACCCGGTTTAAATATGTGGGACAATGGATTTAAACCTCTTTGGATTAGCTAGTCAGTCAAATGCCAAACACTACAATAAAAAGAAACTAATTATTATAAAGATCACAAAATCATTCATAGATCACAAATTATATATCCAATTATCCATTTATTAAAACAACAATCTAACACTCGAAAATCTCAATAAAAGCACGAGCCTAGTCAAGTTCGGGCTACCTTGAGCTTGAGCTTGAGCTTAATTTTTTATTTTTTTTTTGTTGAAGGCCAACAAGTTAACTATACATCAACACAAATACATATTTACAAGTGTTCATTATGATACTAAAACCTGCTATCTTTTATTGACATGTCATCACACAAATCTATAGAACCAAGATCTTTGTATAGGGTATGTTTAGCAAAAGCTTATGAGTAACTTATTTTAACTTTTGCTTATTTTTTACAAGAATTTAAGCTTTTAGCTTTGTTTGATTGACTATATATAATATATTTGAAGCTTATTTAAAAAATAAACTACTGGGAGTAGCTTACAAAATTAGCTTGAGTTTATAATATGCTTACAAAAGTTTTGATCTTATTTTATTAGTCAGTCATTTTGTGTCATTTTATACTTTTAAGCCCCAGCTTCAACTACGTTGCTAAACATCTCTATAAAAAAAAATATATGTTTCGGCTTTCAACTCTAAAAATAAACTCCAACTTTTAGTTTTAGTTACCAACTAAAAGCTTCAATTTTTTAGTTAGTTTTATCACAAATGTATCCTTATTCCTTAATAAACTCAACTCATTTTGTACCTCGTAGTAAGGGTGAGCACGATTCGGTTTAGGTCGTTTTTGGTTAAAACCGAACCAAACCTTTCAATTGAAAACCAGAAACCGATAGATTCGGTTTTGGCTCGGTTCGGTTTTTTGGTTCTCCGGTTCGGTTCGGTTCGATTTTATTTTTTTCCCCCTAACTCTTTTAGTTTATTAAATTAAACATTCAATTTAGTAGATTGAAGGGATAAATCACTGTTATATTTGATTTCTGCAGCTTGGTCAAAAAAATTTATGACTTTTTTAAACATAAGATTTGTAAGCATGCGTGTCCAAGATTAACGTTAGTATTAATTAGACATAACTTTGATCATCACAATACAAGTTGTAACCATGCATTTATTCTTTCACCCTAACCTAAATGTTGCTCCACCCTAACGTCAATATTAATTAGACAAAACTTTGATCATCACAATTATATATATTCACTGTACACAAAAACTTATTACATTAGTTGCAACAAACCAACATTTTTATAATATTCATGGTTTTATAGATATATGTCAAAAAAATATGATAGAATATTAAATATAAATACAAAATAAATTAAAATATACAAGGTTTCGATTCAGTTTGGTTTTTTCCGTCGATTTTTGCATATGAAACCGAAACCCGAATAGATCCATTCGGTTTTTAGAAAACCAAAATCAAACCAATCGGTTAGGTTCGGTATCGATTTTCGGTTTTTTCGGTTCGGTTTTTTCAGTTCGGTTTTTTCGGTTTCGGTTTTCCGGTTCGATTTTTGCTCACCCTTGCCTCGTAGCTTGAGCAGATTGAGAGGATGCTCATTTTATTTTGTTGACTTAAAAATTCGTTTACCAACCATCAACAGAAGAATTGGTATTTGAAGAGACTTAAGACTTTGAAGTTGGGTTTTCCTAGAATTAGATTATCCTGAAATTGAAGTTGGGTATATGAAGAAACAATGTCTCTGAGCTTAAATTTAAAGGTAAAAAAAATGATAAATTCGTTTGTCACTTACATTAGTAACAAAGTTATATACAATTTTGATTTATTATTATTGGTTTATCAAACTTAAAAACAAAAGTAACATGTACTCGTACCTTTTTTTCCTTTTCTTGTAACCTTCATTGAAACTCTTCAAAATCTACTAAACATTATACAATTATTTTTACATGATAGAATAAATAATCAAGTAACGACAAGAGAAGCAAGCACGAGGAAACAAACATCTCGACCAATGGTCAAAAAGATTTTCATTCCCATCATCATCATTATCATTATCATCATCATCATAACCGAATAAACACATGAAGTACAATAATAATAAACACTCACACACCACTACCACCACGTAAACATTCATTCTCTAATACCACTTTCGACAAAAACATGTATTCACACCATTACCATAATACACTCACCACCACCACCACCACCACCGGTGATCACCACCTTCCGCCGCCACACATGCTTCTTCCTACAACTAACAACAACCCGACGTCATTCCTACTAGACCATTATGTATACGATGAAACATTAACAACTGATTTGCAACAACTTGGTCGATCCATATCATCGTCTACATCAGCTTCAATCAATCACAAAGAAGCCGAAAAGCGTCGTAGAGAACGAATTAATTCTCATCTTGATCGCCTTCGATCTCTCCTTCATTGCAATTTAAAAGTAAAACACTTCATACCTTTATTTCTATAGTTTTCAATTCTTTCATATTCATACTTTACATACTTTTTACATAGTTTTATCATTTATATAGTTCACCAACAATACCTAATCCCGTCAGGATATGGTGAGTTGAGATGTAGACAGTCACTCTATCCGATTATGGAGAGACTGCTTCATTTATGTGAGTGTCAGATGTACATCGAAGGGTGGGTATGCAATTACATACCCTATAAGACAAATTAATACAGTTAAAGATACTAATTTCTATTTATAGGTGAAGCAATTGTTAAGAGTGCATAGTCTCACAAAAATCAGTGTATACCTTACACCAAAAGAAAAAAGAAATAGAAAGCCTTTAATTGAATTTAGTTATTCAAACCTTTAAACTTAACGGTAGTGACACTGAAGATAAGTAATAAACATTTTAATACAAGTAGTTTTTACATTCTCCGTCAAATATGTAATGCAATTTTTAATTAATGTAAAGTTCACGATAAATATAATTTCTTTTTTCAATGTAAATTTTACCGTCTGAAGTGGTTAGAAAGGTAAATGTACAATTTAATTAATAAAACCTTATCCGAAAAGTTACCAAAAAATGGAACCCAAAATCATTTAAAAAAAAACTACGTACTCACTAAAAGTTGCATACCCTAACACAAATTTTTGAATCCGCCATTAATTTATGTTTAGTTCGTGATTATATATCGAGATTTTAGTACCTTTTCCGGGATTGAAATCACATGTTTTTAGGATTTTCGTGTAAGTTTTGGTAAAGTTGTTCAACTTTATTAAATTTAGGTTTTCTACAATTAGCAAGTATTTTTAGGGTTTATGAGGCTTTGATTAATTTCTAATATTTTATTTTTGAAACATGATAGACAGATAAAGCATCTTTGCTTGCAAAAGTTGTTCAAAGGTTAAAGGAGCTAAAACAAACAACCTTAGAAATCGATGATCATGAAAGTATACCATTAGAGACCGATGAAATTAAAGTAGTATGTTTAAATAGTGACCGAGGTAATGGAAGGATTGTAGTGAAGGTATCAATGTGTTGTGAAGATCAACCGGATCTTCTTGGAGATATGATTCAAACCCTAAAATCGATGCAAATGAGTCCTTTGAGAGTGGAAATGGTTGCGATAGGTGGGCGTATAAGGAACATTGTATTGGTGGAATGCGATTGTCGAAGAGATGAGTGTGGTGAGTTGGTTGATTGCTTGAAAGAAGCTTTGAGTAGTTTGTTAAAAAGTAATTTGGACTCGAATCAATCATCGAAACGTAGAAGGATGATGGTTTGCACATGAAAACGGGTTTGATCTTGTTCTTGTTCTAGTTTTAACTTGTGTTTGTAAGATTAATGTAATCTCAAAATTGGAGTATGAGACTAGTGTGAATTTTTCACCTTATAGTGATCATCAATGGCTTTCTTGAAAAGTTTGTAATATATAATTAGCATAGCACTTTTATTTAATGAGAAAGATATTTATTGGTACCATAATGTAACACAATTGCAATGTGTCCAATGTAAGTTTTTGCATAGAATAATATCTTACTCAACTAGGCAACTTTACATTTTTTATTTTTTTTTTCTTTATGGAAGTAGGCTGCATAGAAAAATGTTTAATTAACTGTCTCTTAACAAATTACCTTTCTTAAAAATAGAATTGTTGTTTAGTAGGATCTTACGATCACGATTTTGCAAACCCAAAAAAGTCCTAAGTACGATTTTGAAATTAAAAACATTGGTCAAACACCAGGCCCCTCATACCCTAGCTATGACGAAATCGTTTATTGTTGTTGTCAGTCAACTCCAAGCACGATTAAAGATATGGGTAAATATAAGAGAGAGCTTGGAAAAACAATGTTGATCAAACAAGATCGAAATAAGAGAGGGCTTGGAAAAGCGACTAGAGAGGCATCAACCGGAAAGCTATGGAGCAGGGAAGTAAGATATAAAACCCTAGATCCCCTCGAGACGAAATGGCTTAAGACATAACCGGTTAAGTTGGGACCTTGTTGTGAATGAGAGAAAATCCCCATAAGAACAAAGGGCTAATGAGAGTTACGAAGATTAGGGCCTTTGGTCCGACGAACAGGTCGTATCAAAAGCAATAGCCGATGGTCAAACCAATTAAGTTTAAATACACAAGCATGGCACCCCATTTTTATCGTCTCAACAAATTATGATCAGAACAACTCTGAAATAACAAACCACATAATTCGTATCCACCATAAGCACATTATTGGTAAACCAACACTTGGAGCCAAGAAAACATGACCACATCAGAATATCAAATATGTAGTTAATAAGATGTGATATATTTGACATGGTTTGTCTTCAAACCCTTCATATTTGGGCCATTCATCACCTCTTTTGCCAACACTAAAATGACTATTTTTATTATTTTACCTTAAAAGGTTAATTTTTCTTTCCCATCTTTTTACCTTGGCAAAGGGTAAAATGGGCTTGCCCCTTTACCAGAGTATGTATCATGTTTATATGTCCTGATCAATACTGAAAAGGTGATCCCTTTTTGAAAAATAAAAGAGCAGAAAAAGACTTTTTCCCAATTGATGTTTAGGCATTGGGATTCCAATGTACTTAAAAAACTTGCCAAAAGTGAAAAAAGATGGAAGTAGAAGCATCATCACAAGCAACATTCTTGGATGAATACACACAACAATTGGAGAGACAAACATTGATTTTACTTGCTGCCAATGTCTCCTACTTCTTATCAAATTACATTTCTCTCCCTCTAACCTTTTCACTTTTTTACTCTTTCACTAAAAGCTAAACAAAATGGTAAATTTCAAATGTTAGAGGACCTCCCCACCAGGCCAAAAAACTTCTTCAAATAAGACAAGAGTCAAAAGCATATTCATTCAAAGCCCCAACAAAATGTAGTACACTAGAGTGATTGGTAGGGCTATCAACATTCCAAATATAACCCTGTAACAAAAAACATGTAAACCGTTCATTAGAGATTGTACATTGGACTATGCAAGGCAATGTACAGGTCACTGATGTGTTAACAAGTTGTGTGTTTTTCATGGCAATTTGCAACTTTTGTTACATATGATACAATTTACAATTACAATGGCATGGTTTAGTGTGAACTTGACCTTCGCATCACCATATTAACAGTATGTTCAAGTTAGGAATGCATAAATATGATACCGATATTCAACAACGTACAAGTCAGTAATACAAAAACAGAACGAATACTTACCCGGTGCTAAGTATATCTGGATGGACATTGTATTCTTTAGCAAATACAAAGGGGACAATTCCTTGAGGTAGAGCAGCCTGTTGATTAATATCAACCATGTGCATTAGTCAAACTATGGTCCACACTACTTTCAAAGGTAAAATCAGTTTCAGTTTTACCTGAACAATGGCAACATGTAGTAGCACTCCTTGCAGGCCAACAGCATATGACGCTGCTGCCATGACCGCTGGTCCAATGAAGAAACGAACCCCCATGGCGAAGGTTGCAACAGAGTTTCCACAAGCTATAATTTTTGGTTGCAACGCCATGAATAGGCCTGCAAAGAGACGTAACCGCCCTTTTCAGGATGGAGAAAAGCAAAATTTAGAACAATGTACAATGTTTAAAAAGATCAACTTACCAAGACTAAACATAGCCATGCCAAGTCCGGCATCTGATAAAATTGCTATGGATTTTGCAACAATAGCGGGCATTTCAACATGCCATCTACAAAAAGTAACAGCATTAGTACTTTTGGGTTAAAAACTAAATTATCAACCTTAAAG
This sequence comes from Solidago caesia, assembly GCA_028566075.1. Classification (NCBI taxonomy): domain Eukaryota; kingdom Viridiplantae; phylum Streptophyta; class Magnoliopsida; order Asterales; family Asteraceae; genus Solidago; species Solidago caesia. The sequence goes on from JAOXNX010000035.1 coordinate 876,768, forward strand.
AACATTAACGGACTTGAGCACATTATAAAAACATACTTGAATGAGACCAAGGACCAAGTGAGGCCAATGAGGCTGGAATACGTGTTTGGATTTCTGATAAGTTTGCGCCACACCATGATCAAAATGAGTCGGGTCATGACACTAGCAGGTGGCATAGACGTGGCCTTTGTATCACCATGTGGGCTAGCCTTTGGATGGAGCTCGGCAGTTGAGCTAGACCCAAGTTTAGATAAAACAGATGCTTCACGGTCCATTCCATTCGGGCCAGGTTGGTTCCCAAAACTGAACTCATTTCGGCCAAAGTCCTCATAATCTAGTTTCAACATTAGTAAATATTGATTCAAATTAACAAAGACTTGCCAGTAAGAAAATGAGCATACCAGTATCTTCAAAAGAAGAGGACAAATATTTACATTATTTTATGCATATTTAATGAAGAAGGGAATGCAATCAGTGACTCAGTGTAAGCACATGTTCAAAGGATAGAAACATGATAGCCATGTTTTTAGGGATCCTCTAATTTAAAAAAAGGGAACAAAACAAGAATGTTGGACAAATAAAATTCATGTAAAACAGATAATAGATGAAAATGATGAAACAAAAAGACCAAGATTTCGGTACACATTTGGATAACAATAAAGAAAAACGCAAGAATATTTGACTATATACACTCAAACAAGCCAGTTTCAAAAATCGACATTAAATTTTTGCAACTATCACGGTGTTTCTACGACGACTATTTAATGTAGTTAAAACGATTGAGAATTTAACATACAAAAAAAACACAATTAACCCATGTTAATTTGATTCAAGAAACTACTAACTTGATTATAAAGTCAACTGCTGACTTTTTGGGAACAAATTAATGTACATATTTCATCATATAACAACAAAAACAAGGAATTAAATGAAGCATAAGTCCAAAAGCTAGAAGACATGCATGGCCAAGATTTAAGGGCACTTCAACATAATTGACAACATCAACACAAAAAAACAAACAAACAAATCTTGAAATTAAGTGGACCAAACCCAAATCTTTGGGTTTCTTAAAGTCACATGTCACATAAAACAAGAATCCCATTATACTTGGTGAATATTAGGCATGTATGTAGAGTCTAACCACAAAATACAAAAAACCAACACAACATTACCTATTTTGGACCAAATCTTGAATTACTCCCTAAAATCAAGAACCTTTAAATATCAGATTAGTATCAATATATGAAATCTAACACACAATATAGGGTACCATCATAACATAAATCAATGTAAGCCAAATCTTGATGATAAAAAACAAACTTTTGAATAACAGAGGTCAACATCCTTCAAAAACAAGATTACTATCTTTTGAATATTCATGGCATGAACAATTATCAAAACATTACAAGAACTACTTTAACATATATGAAAGTAACACACAAAAAATAATATCATCATACATAACATAAATCAGTGTAAGCCAAATCTTGAGGATAAAAAAACAAACCTTTGAACAATTTAAGACAACATCCTTGGATGTTCATGGTATGAAAGATTAAAAGACTACAATAACCATCATAACATATGAAAGTAACTCACAAAATAAACACTTTTTTAACAATAAAATAACATGAATGTTTGACTTAAAAAGGGATTAAAAAGTTAAAAACTAAAACATAAGAAAGTAACTCAAAAAAAAACTTTTTCAATAAAAATAACGATCAAAATTTGACTTAAAAAGTGATGAACCAAAAGGTTAAAAAAACTAACCTTTTGTGTGGGGCACACTTCCAAGATCATTACCATACTCACCCCCTCTAAACACATGAATCCCACCTTCAGAAACAGGTGAAGCACTTGAACTCCACACAAACATATGCAAGTCTTTGCCACCATCACCACCACCACCTTTCTTCTTAGCTGCCGGTCCGGCCACCGGAGAAAAGATTCCGGCATTAGGAGGACCAGGATACCCTGCACTTCCTTTCCCATTAGCCACCCTAACATTATTAGCCCCACTTTCTTCATCATATCCAACAAAATTTGACCCTCTTGGACTAACACCATTTTTACCATTTACCATGGAGTAAAAATCAGTATGGTTAAAGCTAGACCCTCTTGGAGTAGGGTTTCTGGATGATTGCAAACTGTAAATTTCAGCATTTGTTAAGTTAGATGGTCTTGGAGTTATAGATACACCTGTATGTATACCTCCATGTGACCCTCTTGAAAAGATTTCTGATCTTGAACTAGTGGACTTTCTTACAGTCACATGTAGTTTACCATCATCACCAACTTCAGCTTCTGTTTGTAAAGGCTCTTTACCATCAAGTGACAAAATGTCTGAATCAACTCTGAATGAGATTATAGAGCCAGCAGTGTCTGGAAACTGCTCGGCAATTAGTAACCTAGCACCTCTATATTCAAACAAAAACAACATCAAAGTGTACCAAATAATACACTGTAAAACCACAATCTGAACCATTAAACTGCCAGAAAAATCACCATACATTCCTTTCAAAAGTGGGATTCCCATAACAAGTGTGTTAGGAAGTGTTGACAATGAAAAAAGCGTAATGGACCATTCTAAAGAACCTCTAGCACTTAATCTTGACCAAAAGGCTAAAACAACAAGAACCATGAGTTTTTGTAGTGTATCAGCAGCTATGAATCTTGTATTCATAGTGTAAGGATTGTTAGTTGATATGAAATGAAAAGAAAGCAATGGAACGGCAAAAAGAGCTACAAATCTGTTGATTCCCGAACATTGATCTGGGGTAAAAATTTTCCACCATTTTACTGACCCATAAGCTAAGATCATAGCAACATAAAGTGGCACAACAGCAGTAAGAACATGGTAAAGATCTGAACCAGTAATCATATTTTTCAAAATCTAAAAAATACCCAGTGAAAACAAGATTGCAAGGAACAAAGCCCAGAAAGGATTTGTAAAAACAGTGGTTAAATCTTGGTTAAGCAGAAGTGAGTTTGAAGATGGTCCATAAAAGAAATCAAGCAATCTTCTTAGGAAAACATGAAAAGTGAAGACTGATTTTCAGGGAATTGAAAAGATGAGATGGAGAGGGAAAACAGAGGGGATGTGATGTGTTATATTTAGGTGAATTAATAATGGCAGACAGGAAAATAAAAGCTGATGTCTTTTGAGAGCTTTTTTATAGTCTTTTCATGGTAGAAAGAGAAAATAGGAGGCTCTCCTGCTAATCCTGGCTACACAAAAGCCAGTGGACAAAGACTTTTTGCATAAAAATATACGAATCGAAAACAATTTAAACTTTAATGGTAATTATGCCTTCTTCATCAAACAATCTCGTTCACGGTCGGATCACCAAAATCCTTCCGTCATTAATCTTTTTTAAAGGGTGCTACTATTTCCAGCATTATTTTTCTAAATATATTCTTAATGTACAATTAATAATGCATATTGTATAACTGTTCATTGCTCAGAAAAAAATGTATATAGGAAAAAACAAGGTAGAAATAGATACTCACTTTTTAACATCTCCTATACCACCACTAGTTTAGGTCTACCATTTATTTAATTTTAAACTTTAAAAGATATATATATATATAGGTTTTTGTTAAAATAAAACAAGTATTAAAGTAAAACAAATAAAACAATCATATTCTTTTAACTGAAAATCATTGTGTATCATGAAAAT
>JAOXNX010000035.1:1027231-1042184 GCA_028566075.1 Solidago caesia
CATGAAAAAATAAATCTACAACTTTGTGTGTAAGAAACGTGCTCCGCGGCAACGCGCGGCGGGTAAAATACTAGTTTATTTATATAAGCTACCTAAAAAGTCTTATCATCTATACTTCTATATAAAAATTCTAACCCCATGTTGAAAAGTTAGATTTTTGGGACATGCGAAATGACAATTGTACCCTTAATGAATTAATTTACACCACCAGTCCCTTATCTTCTAAAATATTTCCACTACTCCCTTTAGATCAATTACCTGTACATCAATCACTTACACTACTCGCAACCACCACCATCACCAGTCGCCGCCACCACCACACCGCCGCCGCCGCATTGCGCGGGTATCTCTCTAGTCAAGATTAGTGAACATTGATTGTGAAAGTTACAGTTGATCAAATTAAAGGGTCCAAAGTCCTTGCTATTCCTTTCTTCAATGAGTGTATAAAGTGTATAAATTTTTTTCACACTTCTATGTCCAAAAATGCAAGTATACCCTTCTTCTTAGGCAAGAATCATTTATAATAATAATTCTTTCTTAACATATAATACACACAATTCATTTCATTCGACTTACCAACATCTTTCCAAGAAGCCAGCAGTAAAAAAAAAAAAACATGGGACAAACTTTTGGTATGTTCTCTCTTAAGATATTTATTTTGATATGTTTTCACATGAACGGCAATGGTAAAGTTTATATCGATGACTAGAATCGACGAGTTGGTAACGTTAGTTATGTTCTGTTCCTAATCAAAACCGACAGTTTATGAGTCGATTTTAGTTCATTATTTCTAGCAGACATGTAATACAAGACTAATGCTCATTTCATATGTTCTACTGATATGTATACAATCACAATATCTGTTATAATTGTTTTTTGTTGCTACTTTACTAATGGAAACTATGATTGAACAGGAAAGGAGGAAAAGAAGGAGATCGGTTCAGTGATAGGGAAATGCTACGACAAATACTTTGCAGACCCTAAAAAGAAATGGAACTCGGCCGAGTTTTACCATGCAGTCAGTGAGACAGTCGAGTATATTTCGCCTTCTATATATATCGGTATGTTTTAAAACCCAAATAAATGCAATATTTGTTTACTTAATAGATGTTGCTTAACAGAGAAATGAACAAGATGCTTGGTAGCACCCAGTTTCATGTCCCAAAGAGTTCAGCTCTTGAACAAGCCTACAATGTAAGTTTGTATCATCATCATCATCCTTTCTTTCAAACTAGATTAAGAAAAGCCAGATTTTTATAATTTTATAAAAGTAGTCGTCTCTATTCGACTAGGTCAGGTTGACTCGAAAACACTTTTTGTTGGCCCTTTCTTGAAAGAGGTAGATCGTTAATGATTATTACATAATCAATATTGTTGCAATAAAGGAATTTAGAATGTTGTATATACGTATTAAAAATAGACTTTAGACGACTTTCAATTCACTTGACTGTTGGTCTCGGTTCCAAGTTAGCTAATTTTTATTCGACCCATTCATAAACTAAATGGGCGAAAAAAATATTAGCTTCTGATGCCCACAAGAATATAATCCAGATGTGTTACTTTGGGCAAATAAATGCTATACAAAACTTGATGATGTATTTGGAATGGAATCATGGGAATGAATTGCAGAAACACCACAAAGGAAAAGAGTCATTGAGCAAGGAAAATTTTCAGAAGATCTTGCAGGACATAATACTGGATTCCGGTGTCACCGGGATGGGGATCAAGGACATATTCCTCTTCATATTTGGAATACCAATCGTCACCACGTTTATTAAGCAAAGGGCAGCCCCAAACGCTGTCCCCAATGATGTTTTCATTCCGGCCGTCACTTCTGCCTCTGTGTTCCTCCTCGCCAAACTCAACAAGATATGATCACCAAAAACGTGACGACTGGTATATTATGTTTGATATTTGTTGTGTTTCAAATATGTTGATTACCAAAGAAATCCATTTTACATTACATTATACTATTTGTCGTTAGATCTTTAACAATTTTACAACAGCCCAAAACATAACGAATAAAGAAGAATCGAGTCTTCTTTCATATTTGTGCAAACGGCAAACCAAGTTCCAGTTACAAGCTTTAGAGATGACAGACTAGGCAGGGCGGGTGACATGTCAAATGATGTAAGTTTTTGGTACAGGTCGGGCTTGATCCGAATAGATAAGAAAATTTTGTACCAGGACCTTGAAAACACGATAAATATGTTCTTTACCAAGACAGACTAGGTGGAGAAGATGACAGGTCAAAACATGTAAGTTTTTGGTACGGGTCAGGCTTGATCCGAAAAGATAAGAAACATTTGGTACCAGAACCTTGAAAACACGATAAATATTCTTTTACCAAAACCATTCAGATATAATAAACATGTTTTTAGATTAAGAATCAGAAATGTCATCTTATTGACAAAAAACAAAGATCAAATGTATGGAAATAAGATTAGAAAATACATGCGCAATGAACTCATTGATCCAACTTGGCGGCTGCCGACGCATAGCTCACACTGCTGTCTCTCATGCTTTTGCACTGACTTGACTGCTCATATCGAAGAAACTTTATTTTTATCTTCGTTGAGCAGTTCTTTGACATCTACATGTAACAAAGAGATATTATAAGAAATAAAGATGCTGAAGAAAAAGACATAGGGAAGGGCATTTCAAAAGTGAGCACAAACATTCACCTATAAATAAAAGTTCAAAAGAACCTTCTCACGACTATTTCGAATGGACTTTAGGTTTTCAAATCAAGAATGAATGAACGCAGAGGGTCAATGAGGTAAATAAAGGGCTCACTTACATGGAGAAATACACTGATCGGATGGCGACCACAAATGGTATTGTCGGTTTCCAACAAGTACTGTTTAAATTCATCTGGGTCTCCGGTTTCTATAATCTCCATCCCCATTTTGTCCAACGCCTCAATGGATTTATAGATAGGCCCATGTTCTTTTTCATAGTGCATGTAGTTAAACCTATATATATAATTATAAAAAGATAAATTAGGCTTCTGACATAAATGGAGTATAACTTAAAAACAAACCAGAACTTTAGATAATTAAACACACCGAGAACCCCAGTGACAAAAATCCGATGATACAGAAAAGAAATTGGCCGGGTCATCAATATACTTTGCCAACAGCCGTCCATACATGGCTTCATTTTCAGCACTTACAGCACCGACCATAATAGGAACAACTTTCACTGTATGCCTGTAAAGGTACAAAGCATGTAAATTCAAAGGCAGCAAAATGAGTGGAGAGGAGAGGTTGAGTTATGGGTAAAAAAAGGTTTGGTTCATCTTAGGTACGCGTCAGATTAACCCATTTTTTGTCCATTTTATGAATAACAGTTAGCATGCTAAATAGCTTTCCAGAAACTATATTATTACAAGTTTAATGATTTTTTTTTGCCTAACGACATTTAAGCAGTCGTATGCATAAATGCATTAAAAATGTACTTTGGGTAACTTTCAACTCAATTGACCCGTTTCCTTTTTTACTTGAGCTATCGGATCCATTCGAAATCAAAGATAACCAACGTCAACCCATTAAAAAGTAACTGGACTGAAATTTCCAGCTCCACTTGTGATGGTAGGAAAAAAACAATGACTAACCCACGGAATACTTTGGCAAGATAAGGTAAGTGCATTTCCATGCTATGCTCAGCCTCGTCAACATTTAGATCCATCATGTCAAACTTCCCGGTAGCTTTTAGCTCTTCGATGACTATTCTCAAATAATAATAAAAAATAAAATGTGAATTAGAATAAAATCTAATGAGCATATCTCACAAAAGTTCCAGGTTACCGAGCCCATGCACAAACGAAAATTAGGTTAGAAGTACCTTCAAGATCAATAGGAAGGTCACCTATGGGTGTCTTGTAGATTGTTGCTTTTGAAAGGGCACATTTAGGGGTGTAATGATGATGCGATGGACCAAGAAGAAATATCCGAGTACTGAAAAAACGTTAACATCTTCAGGTTACAAACATATATAAAAGTGGTTACATGTAGTTATGTTGAAACAATAGATAAAGAAATAATATGATAGAAGTTTATAAATATGTGTATATACAAATAAATGTTTTTTGAAAAATATGCTTACATGTTAGTTGGATCAATGTTCCCAAATGCATAGGCTGCTGCACGGCCAGAATAAGAATAACCTGCATGTCTAGTGGAATCAAAACCACCAAAACGACAATAGACAGATTAGAAACTTCAATATACCTAGAGGTGGCAATTTTGACTCATTTACTTGTGCTTTGGTTGTTTTGAATTATGTTCTATCTTCAACGGGTCAAATAGGTAACATGAAAACTGTAGCTAAGAAGGAAACTGGTCAAGCGGGTTTCAGAGTCACCCAATGTTTATAGTTAATACATACAGCCTGCTAACTATGCTTTGTCCAAAAAATTAGATTATTATTGTACCAAGGCAAATGTTGGGATCATATGGAACACAAGCAATTTTATTTAATTAAAAATTAGAAACAAAAAATTGTTTCACATCAAGCCAACCCGCTTGGACCATAACAAAAGATTACCTGTCTAGACGCTTTACCCAACCTGCCCGACCAGTCCACCTTGCCACTATGAACGGAAACTATAAGCAAGACTGAAAGTGCATGTTTTACTTACGGAGCAATTACACCACGTACATCAGGAGACTTGGTTAAACCACATTCCCTAAGCCATCCATCAAGTTCATCCTCCAACTTTTGAGCTAATGAACCAAAACAGGAACTCAGTTACAAATAAATACTTGCACATGCATTGACCACTGTTATTCTTTCTTGCTCTAACATACACATATCCATTCTATAGGTAAACATAAGCTCACAATTACCCGTAAATTTCTTTCATTTGGGTGCAAACTTAAGCCTTTTTATAGCCAAAATCCAAAAACAAACATAGCTAAAGAATAAATACAGTGTATCGTAGTGCATTCACTTTACATGGTTCAGATACATAAGCACATATAAAAGAGAGTATGTACATATGTTTATATAGATACATATATGTATGTGCTTAATGAGACGATTAACATTATCATTAGTAACACAAACGTTAAACAAAGGTCGGTATCCATGTTCAGGTTACCCGAGGAGGGATAGTCTTTTGACTCAGATTTACATGACCTAACCAGGGTATCCCCGTTCCCGTCTCTAAACGCTTAACACAATAGCTACTTGCATTGAAACCAAAACCATCAAAAAACATGTTTACAAAAAAATCAAAAAATCCTTTATTGCAAAAACTACCTAAAAAAGTAAAAATAAATCTTCAAGACAAATTCATAAAAACCCAAAATGGCTTTCAATCAAATTACCCTCTTACTATTTTTAACATAAATTACTAATTCTTCATTACCCACAAATAATATAGCATAAAGTTTCCAACTTTCTAACAAATTACATGATCTTTTAAACATATACAACAAAATAAACCCAAATTTCCAAACAGTAATAATAATTCAAAGATTAACTTTAATATCAATTAAAGCATCAAACTTTAAGCAAGATTTGAACAGGGTATGATCAAAAAACAATAATTGATTAACAGAACTTACGATTATTAGAGTACCATGATCCTGCATGTGATGCTCTCCTGATTTTTTCCATAGATTAGAAGAATAAAAAACCCTAGAAAAATAGGACTAAATAAATGAGATTCTTGAACACCAAATAGAGATTATGAGAAATTGAAAACGATAAATAAAGATTCCTTATAAAGTGTTAAGTGACTGTACACGTTCGCTTTTTAATATCTACTACGAGTTCAATAAGTTCAATGTGTTTTGTGTATCGAAGTATATTCGTAGTATAGTTTCAAACTAATTTTTGACTCGACTTGAAAACTCGAATTTTTTATTCGTAATTAGTAAGATAACTCGACTCGTAAGATTTATGATATTTTTATATATACCATAATATAGTATAATATAGTATAAGTATATCGGTGACATATTTAGAAATAAAATATAAGTTAATTATCTTAATGCATTTTTCAAAACATTACATATTTGATAGTTTTGAGTCATAAATTTATAATTTATCTTTAAATTTGCACTAAAAGGATCAAAGATACATATATACTATACAAAATAATATAACCATAACTATAATATATAATAATATTTACCAATATACTAAAACAGGATTGTAACATTTTTTAATCGACATGTGACACTATAATTATACAACATGTATCCTTTTGATCAATATAAATAAGATTTATTATTTAAATATCTTAAATAATTAAAACTTTTAATAATTTACTATATATATAATTATAGATTGTAGATACCTTATATATTAAAACTTTATAATATTATTATCATATCTACATATGATAAATCATAATACGCATAGAATGAAAGTTACGTATTAATGTAAAACTCCTTCACATATATTTTATCTTGATCTTGTGTGACCGACTCTTGAATGTTAGAAGAATGATGTACATTTTAGTTGCTAGTTGAATTTTATTTTGGAATAGCATATTACAATAACTTTGAAGTCTATGTATATTGTGTTTGATAATGAAAATGTGGGGTAACGGAAATTTATTGGTGATTAAATTGTGTTCGAACCATGAAATTTTGATGATGATAATTATTTTGTTGTGCATTGTGAGTGCCATAAATAGAGGCTGAAGAACTTAGTTGATTACTTCTCATTCCAGATCCAATACTTCTAGGTTCAACAACATACAGCGTAACAATATCTTCAGAAACATCAATATAACTCATGAATCGATCAACATCTTCATTATCGTTTAACATGTAAACTTTACCGTTTTTCAAATAAGTTAGCCTCAACTCACTTTCAACATCTAAACATAACTTTTTTGCAACACATAGTATTAACTTTTTATAAGTTAACGTTTTAACGGGTAGTTGTAGTGAACGATCATAGGTATTGGTGTGTACTGTAAACTACCATTTATATTCTCATACGGCCCTCCATAACATAAATTTATCCAAATATTGGTTGATTCCATTAAAAACTAATTACTATAATCATAAAAAAAAACATACTTTTATTTTAGAATTGGAAAGAGAAATGGATTTGATGAATATGTTCATTTATGTTTGGTTATTAAAATATATTTATCTTTTATGTATTGTACAGTAGAAAATCTGCAAAAAATCTTATCCAAAAAGTCAAAAATCTTATCCAGAAGTCAAAATCGTAAATCTGTTTTGCGAATCGCAAACGGTTTGCGATTCGCAAACAGGATTTGCGATTTTGGCCCTTTTGCGATTCTCCAATTTAGTTTGCGATTTTGTGGAAATTTTGTGAAAACTTGAAAAAAAATTTTTTTTGGGTATTTTGGTATATTTAGGATGATTTTGGCTATCTACGCTATTTTCTCTATAAAAAAATGTGTGAAAGTTCAAAGGGTTCAACTGGTATTCGGTCAATCGACCTGTTTAACTTTAAGCAGTTTTTTTAGCATAATTAGATAATCATCAAACCGGTTGGTTTTGACGGTTTGACTGGTTCAACCTTTTTTTTTTTTTGAACGAAAAGGTAAAATTATCAAAGGTAATTTTAGTTTTAATCTTGCACTTTTTATTATTTGTGTTGTTAAAATTAAATGCTAGTAGTATTTACTTGTTTAATATGTTAATTGTATGTATAATTTAAATGTTATTTTTGTTGATATGATGATGGTGTGACACGATTTTGATCGTTTGTAATATGTTTTGGTTGTTCGTGAAGTTTAAAACTTGTACTTTCGTTCGGTTGTAACTATTTATTCGGTATTATTTTTGAATGAATTGTTTGAATATTTCAATGGATTGTGACACTTTTAGTAATTTTGTTTTGGATTTTAAATTTTAGTTATTTTTTTAATGGATATACATGTTTAAATAGTCATCTCGATTGAACTGATTCAACTTGTTTAACCATTTTTAATAGGGAATATGGCACTGAAGTGTAACCAATTATAACCAAATATCTATGTTGAGTAGTGACCTACGAAATTGTTCAATCAATGTTAAAACCTATGTATTTTGTTCAAATGATGTAAAGTATGTAAGGACCTTACATTGTTTGCACAAAATAAATACATATGTCCTTACATTGATTGACCCAAATAAAAAGGTCCTTACATTGATCGAACAAAATACATAGGTTCTTACATTGATTGAACAATTTCATAGGTCACTACTCAACATAGACATTTGTTCATAGTTGATAACATTCCGGTGCCATAATCCTTTTTAATAACAAAACCTATTCAACTAAAATACTCATTTTTAAAGGGTTGGAAATGACACTATTACATTGCAAAAATGACATTTAGGAAATATACAGTTTTATCTTAGCTTTCTTTATATAAAAAAAAACTTTGACAAGTGTTCAATACATCTCTAGCATGAACAAGTCAATTTGATATAGTTCATCCTCTTCTTTACTGTCTAATTTTATACTATTCTTTTATCTTAATGTCATCTTGACTGCTATACTATTCTTTTATCTAAATGTCATTGACTAGGCAGTCTTCTGTTGTTAATAAAGGGTATACGAATAAAGTTTTTCCAATTCGGGTTATTCAGGGAAGGAGATTTTTTTATTCAGATGTATATGATTTAAATAGGATATCATATGACTATTTTCGAACCTTTTCCATGACTACATCCAAAATGTTACCTAATAAGGTTCGAACATGAGACTCTTGTGAGGATGTGTGGATGTCTGACCACTAGGCCATCTTGGTGGTGAGTAGTCTATTGTTAATTTTTTATATTAGTTTTTTTTTTTTTTCAATGCCAAATTAGTAGTAACAACCCAAAACTCCCAACATAAAAGGATGAAAAAGGTGACAGAAAAAGAGGACCTTATTTTCCTTAACTATGGTTGTCCTTTGATCTGTCTAGCAGAAACTTAGGAAGAATAAACCAGAGAGAGAAAAAAAGAACAGAAAGAAAATAAGTGAAAGATAGAGATACCAAAGAGAGAAAATATAAGCCAGCCATTACCAAATCTTGCATGTTGTTTGGAGATAGGCAAAAACATAGCCATTTGATATTTGTTTTCGTCATATCTATGGTGATATCATGTTTTTTTTCATGGAAATCATGATGTTTTGTTTTAATAAAAGAGATCCATCTTGATAAAAATTCATGATCAAGTTATAGAATCCCGAACCGTCATGAAGGCATGGGAGGCAACAATCCGAAAAACACAGGCAGCCAAGAAACAAGCCAGCAACATCTTTGGGTCAGCCCATGTGGCCCATGTAGACGACGAAGATATGGAACAAGATGAGGTTCATGCAACCGGTGAGGTATACCATGCAGAAAGAAACCTATCGAATGGAGACTACTATACAGGAAACTGGTCAGACAGTTTGCCACACGGGTTTGGTAAATATTGGTGGAAAGATGGATGTATGTATGTGGGTGACTGGTTTCGTGGCAAGACAATGGGTCGAGGCACATTTAGTTGGCCATCAGGAGCCACCTATGATGGTGAATTCAAAAGTGGTTATATGGATGGTGAGGGCACATATACGGGACCAAATGGGGATACGTATAGAGGTCATTGGATCATGAACTTGAAACATGGATATGGGGTTAAGGAATATACAAATGGTGATACGTATGATGGTGAATGGTGTAGAGGGTTACAAGAAGGCAACGGTAAGTATAAATGGAAAGATGGGAGTTATTATGATGGAGAATGGAAAAACGGAACAATGTGTGGAAATGGTAAATTGATCTTTCCTGAAGGGGACATGTATGAAGGGGAATGGGAAGAAGGTTTACCGAAAGGGAATGGGACGTTTAAGTATGCAGATGGAAGCTCTTATGAGGGTAATTGGAGTAAGAATCCCGGAGAACAAAACCTTATATTTTCACCATCTGATGGTTGTGGTGTGGAACATAATCCAAAAGAAGTTTATGATTATCTTAAAGATTGTGTAATATCTCCTCAGGATAAAGTTCCAATTCTTCCCTCGCAGAAGAAACTTGCAATATGGAGATCATCAAAAGGAAATGAACCATCAGTTAGGCCTAGAAGGATGTCGGTTGATGGGAGATTGGATGGAGAAGTTGATAAGGAGCTTAGTAAAATGAAAATGTTAGATGAGACAGAAAGAGCCATGAAAGCTAGAGATGATGCTTCTTTATTATCATCTAATAATGCAGACGGAAGTCCTATTAGGATTCCAAAAGTTGTCAAGAAACAAGGTGAAACGATATCTAAAGGGCATAAGAATTATGAACTTATGCTAAATTTGCAACTTGGAATCAGGTTAAAACTGCAAATTTCAATCCTCTTGTTTCGAATGTTGTTTAAAGCTCTTGTTTCATTTTGAACTGCCGTAACGAGGTTCAGTTATGTATAGGCATTCTGTAGGAAGACCGGGTCCGACGCCTTCTTTAGACTTGAAGGCTTCAGCTTTTAATCCTAAAGAGAAAGTCTGGACAAGATTCCCCCCAGAGGGATCTAAATACACCCCACCACACCAATCATGTGAATTCAGATGGAAAGATTATTGCCCCTTAGTTTTCAGGTAACACATTATAATTTTTATGTACATTAGTTAGAGGTGTATATTTGACCCATTTACTAATGAGTCTGTCGATTTAGGTTATGTATTATCTCTAACGGGTCAATGTAGACACAAAAAAATTACTTGAAGGAAACAGGTCAAACTGCTTTCAAAGTCACTCAAAGCGTATATTATTTATTAAATTAAATGCATAAAATATCCTAAATCGTTTCATTTAGTAAATCAGATTACTATTGAAATAATATAATATTAGTTTCATATTTGATAAAAAGTGTTGCGGGTCTACTCATCCTGACCCATACCCAAAAATCATCCATATTGACCCATAACAAAACTGCTCATTCGGCCACCTATTACATTTGCTGATAAAAGAACGTGTAAACAGTACGTCGATAATGGTTTCATGAACACGTATAGGACATTAAGGATGTTATTCAAGGTGGATGCAGCTGATTACATGTTATCAATATGTGGGAATGACGCCCTTCGAGAGCTATCTTCCCCTGGAAAGAGTGGCAGCTTTTTTTATTTAACGCATGATGATCGTTACATGATCAAAACCATCAAGAAAACTGAAGTCAAAGTGAGACTCAGATCCTCGTTATTAAAATCTTACAAATGTTTGTTTAACATTGTGGGGTTGATTTAATTTGTTTCAATTATTAATGGTTAATTTTTAGGCTATTTTAAGGATGCTGTCTGCATACTACAACCATTTTCGCTCCTATGAGCATACACTACTCACCAAATTCTATGGGCTACATTGTGTGAAGCTAACTGGTCCAGCACAAAAGAAGGTTTGATATCCGGCATAATAGAGGTGGAAGCTCAACCCATTTAGTCATGAATGGGTCAATGTGGGTCGTGTTTTATCTCAAATGGGTCAGATCAAACAGCTCAGCTCAAAGTGAAATGGGTCAAATGAGTCGAATGGTTTAAAGTAACCCAAATTCCATTTTTAATTCACACACCCTTCTAAATCATTATATTTGAAGCCTTAAAGTTTTCATGTAATAGTATCATTTATATTATTTCACAGTTAAAAGAAAATGGACAAATGCTGCAAGTCAACCCAAACCGTTTTACCTTGAACCTGTTTTGACCCGCCCATCTTCCCACCTCTAATCTCAAGGCTATCATTAAAGAACTAGTAGTCTGTGAGCAGATCTGTTATCCTGAATTTTATTTACGATTTAGGTACGATTTATCATTATGGGGAACCTTTTCTGCACAGACTACACAATACATAGACGATTTGACTTGAAAGGGTCTTCACTTGGTCGCCTCACGGATAAACCCGAGTCAGAAATCCAGAGCACCACTATACTTAAAGACCTTGATCTCAAATTCATGTTTAGACTGGACAGGGATTGGATCCAAGAATTTAGAAGGTTAAGTTTGAGAGATATCTCTTTTTAGTTTGTTCTTTATTTGCAATGGTACTAAATAAATTTTGACATTACTAGGCAAATCGATAGAGACTGTGATTTTCTTGAGCAGGAGAGAATCATGGATTACAGTCTGTTGGTTGGTCTTCACTTTAAAGACACAAATGTTACTGAATTAGGCACTTCAATTGGTAATATCTTCTTTTCCTTTCTTACACACCAATCAAAACCTTCATCATGTTCAGCTTTTAAACGTATTCATTTTGCAGACAACGGTGGTGCAGATGATTCTTCATACCATGTAAGAGACCGCGGAGGGTAATACTACCATTCTTGAAACCAACCATGATTTTCAAAGATGGCAATATAAGTGGGTCGGGCAGGTTGGGCAAGGCTGAAAAAGTATGGATTGAAATGAATAATCTGTTTTACCCAAAAATAGAAATGAATAATCTGTTTACTCGGGTCAAAACTGGCTGGGTCAGGTTGAGTTGACCCACGAGCACTTTTTGTTCATTTTGTATTTTTTTTTTATTCTTTATCACGTAGAAAATCTACATCAATGAAAAACACTAGTATTAAGCTAAGCTATTTTTTGGAGCCTACAACCCAAATCGACCCATTTGTAAATAAATGAGCCAAAAGTGTCACCTCTTATTATATACACGTTTGCGGTTAAGATTGTATTTGGGCTGGTACGAACTGCAGGTCAAAATTGGGGATCAGCATGCATGCACGAGTCGAAAGAATGGAGAGAGAGAATCAAATGGAGTTAATGGGGGAACCTACAGGAGTATGTTATGATGTTGTAATGTTTTTTGGCATCATAGACATACTTCAAGACTATGACATCACCAAGAAACTCGAGCACGCTTATAAATCCTTCCAATATGATTCTACATCCATATCTGCAGTCGATCCACGACAATACTCTAGACGTTTTCGAGATTTTATACTCAATATTTTCGTAGAAGACGTATAGAGAAAAGGAAAAATATGTTGGTTACATTTGCTAAGAAAATGTGATTAATTCTTTAGCCTTTTTCATAATTGTATCTATGTTTTTTGATTGTTGTGGAGCCTTGATGTACAACGGTCACTTTTTTGTCAAAATTGTACGTATGTTTATTGATTATTTTGGAGTGTTTTATGTTTAAGGAAAGGTGATATTTGTTTTTGCAAGCGTTGGATATTGAGATATAAATCTATCTTTGAAATTTAGTCTGGAAAATAACTTTCGAGGTATGAATGGGCTACAAAACATAATTACAACAGTCAACAGAAGTGTAAAGATTTCAAATCGTTTATGTGGTGCTTTATAGGGATGGGCATGGGACCGGTCCCATCCCATACCGGTTCTGGTACAGACGATACCGGTCCTAGAAATTATCAAAACGTGATTCCAGTCCCGGTCTCATATAAGGTGGTATCGGTACGGAACCGGGACGGTTCCAGAAAAATCCCACAAACTAAGGGATTTTCCGGGTCATACCGGCCCCAATCGGCAATCGCGAAAACCACCAAAAACGAAGACCGTTCTCGATCCCGAATGGGATTTGGTACTACTTTTTAGTACCGGAATCGGTACAAGATCGAGATTCGAGATTTTTTGCTCATCGCTAATGCTTTATGATACATTTAACTTGCTCCACTCAAAAAAAAAAAAAAAGAGTTAACTAAGCAACCATGACTTTAGATTTTAATCTCAACCCCTATTCTTCAAAACACTCGTTCCCTTTAATCAGGTTCGTCTCTGAGAATTTATGGACCTAGGCCGAGCCAGAAAATAAGGGCTCCTAAGCTAAGCGTAACATATTATATTATATAAACTGTTTTTTAAAAACAACGATAAATGTTTTAATAATAAACATGACAAAAGTTATTGGTCGAAAAATAAATTAATAAACATTGCAAATAAAACTAAATAAAGGAAAAACAAAACATGAAATCCAAAGAAAAATATGTATAGATATAAAATCAAACGATAACATTCATAACAATAAATAATTAATCCATAAAAGGTGTATAAGTGGGTTTTTTATGTCGGCCAAATTATACTTTGGATGATTATTACAATTTGTAATGAGCTTAGTTGATTATATATATTATTTTTTTATATATACATAACATTAAAAAATATATAAAACGGGCCCCCTAAAATTTCAGGCCTCGACCGGTCGACCACTTTGTCCTACTATCAAAGCCGGCCATGCCTTTAATCACAACCATTTATTTTTCGTAGAACTATAACTTTTCATCTCAATCCCTAATGTAGCCATGTAGGTGCCCACATGAATGCCTATTTCGTGTTCCATTTCTTTCTTAAAGATAAAAGAACACATGCTACATATTGATGAAATCAATAGTCATTTGGGGAAATCAGTTTACTGGTTAAAAATTGTGTCACTCTTCAAGCCCATTTTCTGCAAAATCAAAAATGATTTTGATTTGATTCTCTCTATCTTAGATAGGGATAAGACTGTATGCATTGAGTTTCTCTATCTTAGATAGGGGTAAGGTTGTCTGCATCTCAACCTCCTCTACACTGTCGTAAACAAGCAAGGCTTGGATCAAGGGGTTAACACTCTTGCCTGTGTAGACAGAGATTATGGATTTGATCTTTACTTCTTGCAAGGGCCGAAGGTTCTTTTCTACCTTAAGCAGAAACAGCTTATCTACCTTAGATAGGAATTCGGCTGTCTACATTTCAACATTCGCCATACACCGTTTTAGACGGTATGAAAATTTACGTTACTTAGATATGCAGGGATATAAATATAGATACAGGTACAAATATATGTGTGTATATATATCACCGTTGTAGACGGTATTGAGACACATAACCCGTAGAAAACGGTATGAGGAGTTACTTTACTTAGATATGTAGGGATATAAATTTAGATACATATACAAATATGTGTGTGTATATATGTATTCATAGATCGACTTTATATTATGATCACAGATACCCTCATATGCATTGACTTAACAACGCCTAATAGACGACTGTTAGCGGCAGTGTGGGTAG
>JAOXNX010000035.1:1057899-1078683 GCA_028566075.1 Solidago caesia
CTCCCGTGAAGTCCTCTCCGACATTTCCAGGTTCTCGTCAAATGAATCGACGCTCGATCCGTATGCTAGTTGACGAAGCGCGGACGTACATTTTTGTATCGCGGTGAAACCTAGCTTCCCACGACAATCATACTTTTGTTGAAAATACGGGTACTCTTCTTCCAACTCATTTGTTATCTTCAAAAAAAGCCGTCTACTCATACGAAACCGTCGTCGAAATACCCGCGCATCGAATACCGGTTGATCAACAAAGTAAAAACGCATCAACCTCTCGTTTGCCTCCGCTCGACGACGATCAACAACCGCCCTTCTTCTAAATACGGGGCCATCATCGGCCACCCGCTCTTTCACGACTTCGATAAATCTATTAACGGTGTTAAAAATGGCACCTTCGATCGCTTCATCTAGTTCCGAAGAATCGGAACTTGATGTTGAGGATGACGAGTATTCGAAATCTTCCATTATAATTTTTCTGTATTTTATGCTGTTTGGGGTTTTTTTTTTTATATAAAATTGTGGTGTGTATGTGTTATGTTAAAAATGAGTTAACAAAATACATATATATATATACTTGGCAAAGGTAACGGATACAATGGAAAATAAAAATAAAAAATTACTTAAAGCCGTTGCCAACGGCTCCTTCACACCGAAAAACGCACCCCAGCCGCCGATCCGTAGGAATCGCCCGGAGGGCCAACCGCCTGGGTGGGGCGGTGTTCACGGCGATTGGTGGGCGGTTGAGGCCCGAGCCGCCTACCCACCCGCTCCACTCCGGTGGGTCTAACAATCTTACCAATTGCAATCAAGAACCACATACAACTACTTAGAGGAACATAATAATATACTACAAGCGTCACTTAAAATTATGCAGAATGCTGTAAACTTGTACATTACACACTAGATATACCTGATCACCAAAATTATCACATACTAACCCCAGCGACACCTCATATTCGCTCATCATAATAACGGAAAACGAAAACTCATGAAATCCAAACAAATCCACACACAATCAACATAATGTCATAATTTCGAACTCATCACATCATTATCATTAAATATAAATATATATATATATATATATATATATATAATCATACTCATAAAATCTTATATAAACAACAAATTGTACGAAAACGTACATACATATTTTCTCGATCATAAAATCATATATAAACAACAAAATTGATAACCTAAGTGTTCGAAACCCTAAATACAAGAAGTCACATACACATATGCATATACATATACACACATGTATACAGGTACATATCAATATACATAAACATATAATATATACACACAAACGCACATATATACACACAATCAAACGATTCTAAAATCAAAACTATCAAAACCTAAATTCAGGATTCTTAGAAATTAACATATATATATATAAAAGAGATGAAAAAGAATACCTATTCGGAATCAGATCTGAACGGAACGAAAAAAGCAAAAAAAAAAATATCTTGAAGCGGATCGCCTTCTTGATATGAAATCTGAAAATATTATTATTTAATATTTATTTTTATTTTAGTATGTAGGGAAGGAGGTGGGAAAAAAGAATATCATTGGTGGTGGTGGGTGTTGTTTTGTGGTAGTTGGGTTGGTAGATATTTTTTGGTCTTAGTCGGTCACGAGTCACGACTTTAATTTTTCTTTTATTTGTGTTTTTTATTTGATTTGATTTTATTTATTTTATTTTATTTTATTTTATGATTATACTCGGTTTTCATATAAAACGACTATTCAAACCGAACCGTACTTACTTTTGAGCAACGCAGCTAAAGCTTCTTATAATGCGTTAACAACCATTTTTGAAGTAATATGTTTTTTCTTCCGTTGTAAGTGTCGATGTGAGTTAAAAGTTTCGTTTCTAAGATTATTAGTCTGATTTTGTAAAATATATATGCTAAGGTTACATTAGTGTAAGTTAAAAAGGTTTTTCCATTCTATAACTTTTTTAACTTAAGTTAATATTTATTTTTCCATGTCGGAATTCATTTCAGATTTATGTTTGAAATTATGTCTGTTGAATTTTGTTTTTATGTAATTCATGAGAGATTTAGGTTGAAGTTTGATGATAACTAATATAATAAGAATTGTACCCATGCAATGTGAGATTACAGATAATTTCAAAACAAAATTACATTATGGTGTAAACAAAATTTAAAAATAAAATTTGTAAACTTTAGTTACTACATGCGGCAAAAAGTGATGGTGGTCGGCCGCCGACGAATTATTTAACATGTGGCTATATAAAAATTGTGTTTATTACTTGTTAGTGGAATATTTAAATTTGAAAATGATATATAATATTTATATAATATGGTAAGGTACAATGGTAATATAGTATAATCTATATATTTAAAAATTAGGAATCATTGTCAAATATTTTATAATTTGATATACATAAGATGTTTGAATACAAATTCTTTCAATGAATAGTTGTAATGCGGGAAATTTTGAAATTTATCGAAATATAAAACTTAAAATATTGAATTCAATTGTTTCAAATATTTTCAAAATTTTAAATTTATTATTTACAGAGAACGAGATTGTGGTAAAATTGAAAATAATATCAGAATTTCAAATTTTCAAAATTTCTAACTGAAAATGTTGAATTTTGAATTCATGATTTTAAAATATTTGAATTTTGAAAAATCTGAATTTTAAAAAGCAGAAACTGTAATTTGAAAATCTCAAATGCAATCTACATTTTTGTTTAACAAAAAAAAAAGAAGAATATTATAGTGTTGTTTAGTTTATTTTAAATAAAAAGAGGAATAGTTAAAATAAATCCAATTATTTAAACAACTTATTTTACAAATAAAACTAAAATTTTAGAATCGATAAACTTATTTATTTACTTTATTTTTTTAAGATAGTTACCTTGAATCACACTATTGATTATGCAAGCATTTGTTTACAATAGAAAATGACATGGGAAAGGTTCATACGAGAAACTATTTTTGCAAAAATAACGAAAACATTTAAATTATATATTAAATAGCATGTGAATGACTTCATTCATTTGTGATCATGTGAAACATAATAAAAGTTCATATAAAAAAAATGCGGGTTGTATTACAACCAACTGGAGCAAGTCAACAAGTGATCAAACCTATTTGGCTTGGCTTTCATCGAGTTCAGCAAACAAACAGTGCAAATTATATGTCATAAATGGAGTATGCACAAAAGTTCATTTATTCAGATATTGTACCCTAAAAATTTACAATTCTTGCAACATCTCTATGGCCTACACATTTCCACCTTCAAAAGGGTATGTATTTTTTCAACCAAATAAACCGAACCTGACTAGACCAGACTTCCATGACCTTTTCCACCATAATCTTTTTTTTTCACATCGTGAAGCTCATATCATCGAAGTCTTTGACCATCACTAGAGTTAAACCAGAACAAATCTATATGCCAATGAGCAGAAGATATCCCTTTTTCTAATGTTGGTACGTAACAATGGCTTTAATGAAGTGCTGTATTTGGCATTTTATGCAGATTGCACAGTTATCTGATCGGATGTTGTTTGCTCGTACTCAGCACAAGCCTCGGGTGTGTCTTCCTCGCTAGGCGGAACCAGTTGCCAAAAGAGAGGTAAATACTTGTCCCATTCATTCAAAATAGCCGCACCTTTGGTGCTCCCGGTTTTTTCCTACATAAAGGAACTTACAGGTTACAACATGTGTTTTTGGTAATGATTACAAGGTATAAAATAATTGGAATTAGATAATCAAATGTAAGAAAATGTGTTGTTGCACAAGGAAGAACGGGAAACAATAGCTTTAAGAAATCAGATTCCATAGTCCATAGTCAAGGCAGAGGGCCTCTATTTTTACGTCATGAAAATCTTGATCCAACTTGGTACTTAAAAAAGGTAAGCATACGCCTGACGAAAATTGTAAAAACTTCCATATTGGGAAATCATGTCAAGGTCATTTTAGCTAAAAGTATCTACTTGGCAATATATATGTGCTCATTGACACATCATGTTCATTTTGGTCTACAAGATCATCCTACTTCATCATTATAATCAAGGTATGCATGCACTACCATAACAAATCTTTCTTAGAGGATGCATTTGAATAACTTTTTTTTTAGAGCTAAAAACCTTATCGGTATGCAAGTCGGTTAACAAATTTAAGAACTGGACTCTAACTCAATGGATCAAGTAGAAGTCAGATATCGAGTCTATCAAATGGGATGATGTATGGAGTATGGACAAATGCATTTTATACTTACGACGTGTGCTTCGATAAGGCTCTTTAGCTGCATCTGACCGACAGGCGCAACCACTCTCTGGATCTTCACAATTTCTTTATTGATCTATCATAGAGATAACATAAACCACTTGATTTTTTGCAAACCAAAAACCAGCGAGCATATATGAAGTTATCTAAACAAACTGAGTATGTTTTGCACAAACCTTGGGAATGAGAGTATCATCGTCATCAAGAATATATGCCAAACCTCCAGTCATACCAGCTGCAACATTGCGACCAACCCTATTTATAGAAAAAGATAAATTTAAATATGAAGAATTATAGGAAGGTGTTCGGATGTATGTTTTGTAACTGATAATGTGTTGTTCTTTTATCATAATCAATTGTAATAGCTGCGGAAAATAGTGTTTGGATGCACTTTTGTTGTTGGGAGATGCAATTATCAGATAATCAGCGCCCCCGGTGTTTAACAAATTCTGACTATTTACGATATTAATACATATATGACCAAAAATGAAAAATCATGTAAAAAAAGGGAGATACTGCTTGTGTATGGGATTATAAGTCTCTCCGATTAGATAAGAAAAGGGTAATTACATAATGTTATTTGAGATGCTTACTTTCCGAGGATGACTACACAGCCTCCTGTCATGTACTCACAGCAATGATCTCCGGTACCTTCAACCACCGCTTGAGCAAGAGAGTTTCTGACAGCAAAACGCTCCCCAGTTTTGCCTCTAACAAAAAGTTGACCTCCCGTTGCTCCATATAGGCATGTATTACCTACAATCGCAGCTTCCTCGGGGATAAACCCGGTATTCTCAACAGGTGTCACAACCAATTCACCACCAGCCATACCCTAACAAGACAACCAACAACATAAGAATTTAACAAACATTCTGGAATATAGTAGACATGAACTTTCTACCCATTAGGTATGGTCAATTTGGGTATAACTTTCTCTAATGAACAAAGGGTAAAATCAGAAATATTGAATAGAAAGAAAATGGATCAAAAGAGTCGAGAGTTGCCTAAAGTGTATTAATAGAGCATAAAACCACCTGAATTGTTTTATTCAACAAAATCATTTTTTATTGTAATAGACACACTAATTAGTTTTAACAATTTTGGCCAAAAAGTGTTTTTGGGTCAACCTGGATTATTACAGACCGCACTGAAAGTCTAAGTCACCCGTGGTGAGGCATTACTCAGCCCAAACGCCCACTCAATTTGTCACCTTTAACTGTAAAAAATCTGAAAGGTGGACTAAGTTTAATGCACATATGCAAATAGTTAACAGACCTTTCCAACATAATCATTGGCTTCTCCTACTAGTCGAATGTTCATTCCAGGAGTAAGGAAACATCCAAATGATTGTCCAGCGCTTCCTTCAAATCTAGAAGAGATAGAAAAAAATTATATAATTTTATAAGGACAATAAACAAGTTGCATATCATAGGATAAAAATTCTCATACTTAGTTAATTATAAATACTTCCTATTAGAAGCAGTTTCTTACGTTATGTTTAACTGCCCAGCAAAGCCAGTATCTCCATACTTCTTCGCAACAGCACCCGCTACACGCCCACAAACAGCACGATCCACATTGTATATCTTGAAGGTTTTGTTTACAACCTTTTCATTTGCAATCGCATCTGATATCTGCAGAGTAAGACGAAACATCCATACAACGTCACTACCCTTAGAATCCATTATCAAAAGTCTATTATAAGAAAATTTCGCCAACAAGATCTGTTCTAAATAGAGGTATGCTTTTGTATGCATTGGGTTGGATTGCCCTGAGACACTTATGTCCAAACACTTTAATATTTTTTTATTAAGAAATTAGAGTCTCATATATGGTCAGGAGAATGATAATTTCAATATAAACCTAACTTTTTAATAATAAGATTTAAGAGGTCTCATGGACTTAAAAACATGTTGGGTGATTTTCAACCTGTGCAGCCCCATTTGATCAGTTTCCTCTTAAACTACTTTTTTACCTGTTAGAAAATGATAAATCTGCATTGACCCATTCACAAGTATATGGGTCAAAGCTGCCACCTCTGGCTTGGGTAATGGGTCAAAACAGGTAATCTTTTATTGGTAAATATAACATTATCAAAATTAAAATATTAAACAAATTTCATATAAAATCGACTTAGAAGGTTGTAAGCACTTGAAAACAATTCTGGGGAGCTTTCAACCAATTTGGCCCATTTAACTTTGCAGCCTTTTTTTTTCATTTTACCCATTTGACCCTTTGGAAATCAATTATAGCCCAAATGGAATCACTTTTTGGTAAGCTAATTGCCACCAAAAGTTTAAAGGTTCACCTCTGCATCAGCAAGCAAAATGTCGTCTAGAACAGGCCCATTACTATGAACCTCCTGCTTCCGGATAGTACTGCTGCTCCATTTGGGGAGACCCACATTCTGAAAAATGAAATATTAGCTTTTTCTACATGGAGAAGAATGTGATCTTAAGAAGATAAAGAAGCAAAAAAATACATACAGAAAGAACATAGCCAAGATCAAGATGCTGAGTTTTCACTAATGAGATATCTCGAGGTCTCAATAGCTCTGTATGTCCAATAATGTCATCAAGTTTTTCAAACCCCAGTTGCGCCAATGTGCTTCTAACCTGCACGTAAAACGATTCTTACTTAACTAGATATACGATTTACTTGATGGTTTTATAAGAAACCACATCAATAGAATTCCAGGGGACAGGGGTGTTTAACTTTGCGTTTTAAAATGATCATCTGATTATTGTGACTTGTAGTTGTGATACTCAGTTTTGTAATGTTTGGATAAATAATATCTGAATATTCGATCATTTAGGGCTTACATAATTAGCTTTACATAATTGTAACAAAACTGATTACTACTTTGAAAATAATTTGAGGCTCATACTCATACTTTACAAGATGTCTCTTAATGTATTAATTAAATAAATTATCAGATACTCAAACTTCTGATTAGCTTGGTTATTAGAACTTCAAACAACATAAAGTACTACTATATCTCTTACAATGCTTTTTATTAAAACTCATTATCCGACTCTGATGACTTAGTATCAAGTAAATCACTTTCAAAATGCACATCTCGACATCTCGTCTCTTAAAATGAAAAAAATTACCTCCTCGGCAACATATAAAAAGTAATTCACTAGATCACCGGGCACTCCAGGAAAACGAGCACGTAGTTCTTCTCGCTGAGAAATAAGTACAATTAAGGAAAGCATATTAAAAGTCTGTTTTTCAATGCAACTTAAAACATTGATCATTTCATTTAGTAGTCACTACCTGACTGGCAACTCCGACTGGACAGTTATTTGTATGGCAAATACGAGCCATGACACATCCTGTAGCAATCATGGCAACCGAACCAAATCCATATTCATCAGCACCCATTGCAGCAGCCATAAGAACATCAACTCCACTCTTAAAACCACCATCAACTCTAAGGATCACCCGTTCTCTAAGACCATTTGAAATGAGAGTCTGTAAAGGATGATTAATGCAAGCTAGGTAAAGTGACATATCTAAGAAAAATCGAATAATTACATAGGGATAATAACAAATACAATTACTACACCTGGTGCGATTCGGTGAGTCCAAGTTCCCAGGGACCACCAGCATGCTTAATTGAACTTATGGGACTGGCTCCGGTTCCACCGTCATGCCCTGATATCTGCAAAGTAGAAGTATGATTGTCAGCAACAGTTATTCCCATGTGCCTAATTAACTAGATTTTGATAGTGTTATCTAAATTACTCATGTACTATCAAATTTGGTATGGAGATTAAATATTATGGGCACAACTTCTGGAACTTCTTTTTTTTTTTTTTTTTTGCTGAACCTGCAAAAATAGCACAATCCTTTATTTATTGTCACTCAACGTGACTGGCCTACCATTTTTCCACTACTCGAGCACACATGTGATGCTTCTGTCCCTAAAGCAACAGTTTCATGAACTGACAAAAGTAGAGTACCTGTATAATGTCAGCATTACCCTTTGCAACTCCAGAAGCCACCGTGCCAATTCCAGCTTCCGCCACAAGTTTGACAGAAACCTTAGCCTTGGGGTTGATCTGCTCATCACATAAAAGCTCAGAACTCATTATAATCACCTCTTATGATTTATCACGTAATGTTTATACCAATATGTTCATATGTTTCACCTGATGAAGATCGAAAATCAATTGGGCAAGATCTTCAATAGAGTAAATGTCATGATGTGGAGGCGGAGAAATAAGAGGGACTCCAGGTTTTGAATTTCTCAATCTTGCAATATATGCACTGACTTTCTTCCCTGGCAATTGGCCACCTTCACCTGGTTTTGCACCTTGAGCTATTTTGATTTCTATTTGATCAGCATTCACCAAAAATGTTGGAGTCACACCAAAACGCCCTGATGCAACCTAGGAAAAAATAATAATACAGATATTGAATTATGATCCCCTTTCAATCCCTAGAAAAACGATTCATTAGTTCATAACAATTTGAAATGAGACACAATAAACTTTTACCTGCTTAATGGCACTTGTAGCAGTATCTCCGTTTTGAAGACCTTTAAGATGTGGCAGCGTGGGAGAGTATCCATCAACAACATCAGAAAGTGGAGTCCATCGAATGGGGTCCTGGGTTAAGTTACCAAATATACATTAGATAAACTTCATGACATTATATAAAATGGCCCATCAAAAACATTACGATTGGCTTAAAAGTTAAGCATATTCATGTATGTAAAGAAAGTGTAGAGATAAATTACCTCACCACCTTCTCCAGAATTTGATTTCCCGCCTATCCTATTCATTGCAATGGCAATCGCTTCATGCGTTTCCCTGGAAATAGCCCCTAGTGACATACCACCAGTACAAAAACGCTCGACAATAGATGTGGCAGGTTCCACCTTTCCCACTGGAATTGGGGCCCGGTCACTTTTAAACTCGAAAAGATCCCGAAGAACCTGTGATCGAAAATGACAAAACAGCTGAGAAAATAGTGTGTCGATATGCTTCTGTTGTTTGAAGTTGTATCAATCAGGTTCTCAAATTACGAGTGTGTGTCAAATTCTGATTATATAAGAAGATTTGTGACAAGATGATCAAAAAGTAAAAGTCACTATAATGAAGTTCTAAAAGGGGTAAGTAGCTAATTCGGTTTTGCCCTTTGCTAAGCAGTTTTCTGTGCACGGTTTGAAAAATGATTATTTTACCCCAAAATAATCAAATAGTCGGTTCCAGAACATCAATCCAGCATCCCACGGGAAGTTCAAAATGAATATCAGAGTAAAATGCAAAGGTGACTAATAAAGAGAATATGGAACAAGTGATGAATGGAAGAAAACATAAATTTAATTCAAAGAATGAACATGATGTCATCTTTACTTACATTGACGGGTCGGTTAGCCAAATGCTGTTGGTAAATTGCATATGCACTCTCACGCTTTTCACGAACAGCTTTATGAAGCAGTTTTGACATCTCAGGATTGTTCCCATGATATTCCCCTTTTAATTACACACACACAAATGAACACATTGTTAATTATGTGTTTGCAATATAAACCACATGGCATATCAACATGTGTATATAAGTACCTCCTGGTCTCATCTGTATAAATCCAAAGTTTTCAAGTCTTTTAGCTGTATCCTCAGAAAAAGCCTTTACCCAAAATGACAAAGTCTCCCTTGCAAGCTGCAAGAAGGTCAAAATTCAGTACAATAATTATCACATATCATGAAATAGTTGTCACATATCATCGTGCAGTATAATACTTTCAACTCATTTACTTATGAATGGGTTGATTTGAGTTAGGTATGGCTTGAACAGGTTGAAAGTCGCCTAATGTGTACTTTACATACATAAACTTCCTAAATTCTTTCCTTTTTTTTTGTACCAACTACTTCTAAAATATAAATCTTGGACAAAAAAGTGTCTGCTTCAACCCAACATAACCTGTTTCTGCCCTTACAAATAAATTACCCATTTGATCTATATGTTACCAGGCTGACCCATTTTCCCACCTATAAATTTAATGGAATATGTTTCCACATAATTTCTGTTGGACAAAGTACAAATTTACTTTTGGGCATTATATACCTCATCAAATGTCAATCCACCAATCTTTGAGACACTCCCAGTAAATGCAAAATCAACCACCTCTTTTCCCAATCCATAAATCTCAAATATCTGTGCACCACAATAGCTATATCCAAGGGTTTGACAGATTGCTATATCAGTTTTACTAAACTTTAAAAAATAAAAAATAAATAGATGGTGTGAAAAATAAAGTAGCTGAAAAGTGAGAAAATACCTTGACAACAATGATATTCCCATTTTGGATAAAATTTTCATCAGACCTGCATTAACTGCCTGGATGCAAAAATAGTTACAAATATGTTACTATATGATACAGATCAACAAACGATTGTCATGCCAAGTTAATGATGGATATATAAATAAATATCAGAGGAAAAAAGTTAACTCAGTTGACTAGTTTATTAAGAATATTTTATGTCAACGAGCTTTTGACTAGTTTAGTAAGATAGTATTGAATGCAAACCTTTTTGAAGTTGTTTTGACCCTTTTCAATTGTAACCATTTGCATTTTTCCATTTCGCATAAGGCTTAAGGTTTTCTTGCTCAATCGCCATTGTCGACATGTCTCGAATGCCAAGTAAGGACATATAGCACTGCAAATAGTGATTTCAAAATACATATCAAAAGGCGCCAAATTGAAGTAAATTAAAATGGGAGTTTAAATTGCAACAAGATGAACAAGTTAAGTAATGGATCAAGAGGGTAATCCAGTTGACTTGCCAAACAAAATTTGTTTATCTTAATTTAATTTCATATGTATTAATTTACTAAATAAGATCATGGGTCCAATTTTTCAAAAGAATGATCACAACTTTTTTAATAAAACAATTTACAAGGTTGTGAACATTTAAGTATACTAAACTATCTGTGACATCTAAGCTGTGAGAAAATTTGCTTTTTACCTAAATTTATTTATCAATTGACCCGTTATTAACAGAACATAACCCAAATTCCCATTTTCATATAACTGGATTAAGAAAGATACCTTGCACCATATCCAATCAAACAAGCAAAGTGATGTGTACTGAAGCATTGAGCAGTGTCGGCAACAATAGAAGCAGACATCCGCAATCCATTCTGTATCAAATGCTGGTGGACTGCGCCTACAGCAAGAAGTATCGGGACAGCGGGACGAGTGGCTTCCTGCCAACCACACACATACACACAAAAAGGGACGTTGAAAATGCACATTAGTCCTCAAGTGTGACACAAACTACTAAGCAAATATAAACACATAACATACATAGTTTACAGAGACAGTGCTTACTAGTTCATCAGCTCTATCAGAGAGAACAAGCAGCTGGCATCCATTTCTAACAGCTTCATCAGCCGCTTCACAGATCTTATTCAGTGTCTTTTCTAAAGAGCCATCAAGCCCCTTCCTTATGTCGAAAAATGTAGGTATGGTTTGGGCTTTCAAAAGTGGATCCTTGAATAATGATTCAAGCTCATTTTCGTTAAGCACGGGGCTGGACAAAGTCACCTGGCCAAAGATACAAACCATATACAGACAAGCTTTGTGAAAACATCTCGACCAGAAAATTTTGATAAAAATATATTTTATAAGTGGGACATTATTCATGCCCCGGATGGACACTTTACCTGAGAAGCATTATCAGGTCCTACTTCTAATATGTTCCCACGCTTACCAAGATTGACTTCAAGAGACATCACTAATCCTTCTCTAAGGGGATCAATTGCAGGGTTTGTAACCTGTAAATAATGCATAATGAAACATGATTAGATGCTTACTCTTTGCTTCTAATATATATAAATATAACATGAATTATCTTGGAAAATATAGTAAATTGTGATTCTGTTGAGTTAACAACATTATGAAACCTCTTCAATCACACATATAGAGATGACGCTATAGCTGTGTCTAACATGCTACTAATTAGGTCAGGTTATGATTTTATATATAATTTTATAGCCTTTTAGGAAAAACAAACGTGCTTAACTCCAACACACCTTTATGTTAGAAAATTAAAAAATAGAAAGATAGACGAAAAGAAGATAGGGCAAGGAACCTGAGCAAACCGTTGCTTGAAATAATCATAGAGCATATGTGACTTCTGAGACAACACAGCCAATGGAATATCATCTCCCATGCAAAATGTTGGTTCCTTTCCTTCTGAAGCCATAGTCTCAATAACCATTTGGACATCCTCACTGGAGTAACCAAAAGCCCTATTCAAGTCAAAAGCAATCATCAGCCCTCCATTACTAATGCCATAATACAACACAGCCCATACCTCTGGTCACAAATAATTATGTAAGAATGTAAGATTATATTTGTATCCACTCAAATTCAGTTGAAAGCAAGCAGGCCTGATAGGTTAGATTTCTTGCTCAAGAACTACTGAGTTGTAACGGAATATATGGCTTAAGTTGACTCATTTAGAGAGTGTTTGGGTGTGCAGTGTGCTTTTTAAAAGTTATTATGTGATATCAAATAATCATAATCAGATAGCCAGCTGTCCTTAAACGGGGTGTAGAAGATAGTGCGTGGATATGATTCAGATTTTAGAAGTTCTAACAATCAGCTAATCAGATGTTTGCTTGTTCCGCAAATTCAAAGTAATTTGAAATTAACAAATAATATAACCAAAGATTTTCCAACACATATGAGAGACATTTTGTAATATAAGAATAAAAATTTGACCCTTAAATAATCAGAATAAGAATATGTTTATTTTAAACATTTTAAGCTCATTATTCTAAAGACGGGTCCATAACATATATCCATATAAATCAGTAAGTAAAGAAATGTTACTGTTGGTGACGTAATGTTGTTTCGTTCTCCATCATAGGGGATGAGAGGAAGCTTGCAGACTCCAATTTTCGCATGTTTTCAGACAACCACTTTCCGTATGGACTTGATAAAGCAACTCTCTTTTTGACCTCTGTATTCTCATAAACCTGTTTCAGTATCAGTAAATGTAGTGTTAGAAGTTAACTTTCTGCATAGATGAGCACAATTCCCAAAAGCTGTCCTCAATTATTCACTTAAAAAGGAATCACATAGCTACTGCAAAATGAACACAAACACAAACCGATGGTGCAATCTTGGTACAAACCTGACCATTGATAAGATCAACCGTTATCATCATTCCTGGACCTAACCGGCCTTTCATCGTGACATTTGAATCGTCAATTGGTAGAACTCCCACCTATATTGAGAAAAGCAAGCTCTAATAAATGTAAAAGATACGGTCAACAAGAAGCTAAAAGGAAAAGAACCATATTGAGAATCAGTAAGAACAACAAAAACAAAAAGAATAATGGTGAAGCATTAATCTAGTACGGCAAACCACTAATAAGACTATAATGATGTGAATCAAATAGGAAGTTTGTTTTATAAAAGTTATGTAAAAGATAGTGTTTGGATGTGCTTCTGTTTATGTAGTAATCCTCAAAAGTTTGAGTGCTTGATTAAGTTTTGATTTTTAGAGAATTAACAAACAAAATGACCAAAATAAATATTTGCTGGAAAAGTAGAGTCGCTACGAGACATGCGAGTGAAAGGTTATCAGTCCATTTACAAGAAGTCGTAATTATGTAAGCTTAGTTTACCCTTAGATAACCAGTTTTGTTGCAGCTAGAATGAAACAGGTTCCAAAATCCAAATTCAAATTAACCAATGGATTGTAATCTTCACCCAGTAATATGTTAACAGATATATTCAGGTTTGCTTTCAAATGGCATATAAGGATTCCAATTTCCAAAACACGTGCACACATAACAGCATAAGCATTGAGATTAGGATGAGGTTCAACTAGAATTTTATAGCATCTCACCATCACAATTTTCATAATTACCAATATAGAACTTGTCCAGATATTTTATGTTAAAACATCATGTAAATATCTTAAAGCTCATATTCAAGCTAGATACGCACCTCAGAAGCAACGTAAACAACATTGTCTGCAGTCCGCCAATATCTAGCAGGCCGAAGTCCATTACGATCAAGACAAGCTCCAACTGTCTTCCCATCACTGTTTATGAAGACAGGTTTATTTTTTAAATTTAAATATAAGCATTATTAGACCACAACTTAAGGTTTACCAGATGCTCACACTTCTCATTTTCTCACCCATGCATGACGGATTGTTGATCATAGCAATGCTATTTATGTTTAAATAACATATTCCATATACTATTGAGAAACTCGTTAAACACTTCCATAGGCTATTATAAATCTTTAAAAAGCTTTTGCAAGTAGTTAATCTATATATTACTGAAACTCTTTACAATGAAGGACATTACAATAAACAGGACGTGATGCTTGCAATGGACTATATACATATACTCAAGGCCGGCCCTTAGTGTTACAAAATTAAGCACCCGCTTTGGGCCCCCAAAAGTCTAGGGCCCCCATATTTGAAATGATCAATAAATTAGATGGTAGTAAACTGTAAATGGGTATTACACCTGAATAGGAGTAAAGCAGGTCCATCCCAAGCCTCCATTTGACCCTTGTAGTAGTTGTAGAAATCAACAACCTACGCAGAGAAAAATTAGTATCATCCCACATGAAAGATCTCAATGGGCCCTGTGCTTGTTGGGCACAAATCCCATCCAGGACTTCCATAATTCAAGATTTTAAGGTGTTTTGTCTAACTCTGTTCTTGATCTAAATCACGTTAAATCGGGGATCCAAGTCAATCTTGTGCTAATTTGAGGGAATTCAAGTATTTTTGGGATAATATTTATTTTTTAAACTTTAGCTGAACCTGTCAAATTTAACAGTATACTGTATCAGAAGCTTCTCTTGAATGCTCATAAACTATTCTCAAATAGACGGTAACATTTTACTCGTAAAGCATGTGTTTCACTCTCTGTATCAGAAGCTTCAATTGAATGTTCATAAACTATTAGTGATGATTCTCTTATGTATAAAAACATGTTCAACATACATACCTCAGGATATTTTATTGACAAGGTTGGATGATTCTTGTATGCCTCGGGAACAAGAATCATCATAGCTTCCTCAGGAGTACGCCCACTTCGTATAAACAACTAGGAATAATCAAATATACCTTTATCAGTTAAATATTAATAGTTACACACACATGCACAAAATATAAAAGAAAAGTAAAAATAAACAATAATTATATTATTAATCACCTCTGCTGCACTATCAAGATTAGCAGAGTCAGAGGCCTTGGCGTTTCCAAAAGGCCGGATTTCATTCTCCCGACCACGCCAGACGGGTGACTTAATTGAGGTCTCTCGAGATTGCATCCAGTTTAAGTTTCCCTGCATTAAGTTTAAATATCTCATGAAAAGAATACAGACCAAATTGCCATAAAGGTGACAAAATGGGTGGGTCAAACAGGTTCAGGATGAAAGGTAGTTTTGCACATGTCAAAGTGTGGATCAGGTCAGATAGTTATTGATTGACCCAGAACACTATTTGTCCAACTTTAATAAACGGTGTACTAATCATGATTACAAGTTTACAACAAAGTATTTATTACAATAATATATAAATATATTGTATAAAACAATTTAGTAGGTTGTATGCACTAACAATACATTTTTACGCAGCTTAAGAACTGTTTGGCCCGTTTGACGTTTTAACTAACTTTTTTTATTTTACACATTATCAGGTTTAACCCATTCACAAGTAAATGGGTCAAAAAAGCCACCTCTAATTTGCCAATTTCAGACCAAATGAAATTTCAACATTGTAACCTGTATGGTATTGATCTCTCCATTGTGACCCAACAGCCTCATGGGTTGAGCAAGTGGCCACCTGGGACTCGTATTTGTGCTGTACCTTCGGTGGTAAATGGCAAAAGGGGATTTATAAACATCATTTTGGAGATCAAAGTAAAACCTTCCAAGAACCTCTGACCGAAGCATGCCTTTATAGACTATGGTTCGGTTTGATAATGAACAGAAATAAAGTTCATTTCCCCATGCTTCTGAACTACCAGCTTTTTCAATCAGTTTTCGACATATATACAATTCCCTTTCAATATCATCAACGTCATCTTCCTTTACCACTCTGACAAAAACTTGTTGTATGTTGGGCATTGTTTCTCTTGCATAGAAACCAACTATAGGCGTATTTACAGGAACGGGCCTCCATGCAAGTACCTCAAGACCCTCTTGTTTGAAGATATTAACAACAGCTACACAAATATCATAAACATGAATATGTCCAAAAAAAAGGTAACTAGGTTTAAAATGATAGTATAAATAAATCGTTAACTGACCAGATTTAGCTTGTTCCATAAGGGCTGCGTCCTGTGGGAGGAAAACCATACCAACCCCTGTATGCAATTGATCAAACTGAGGAATCCCTTGTTTATCGGCCCAATCATTAAAAAGTTCCCATGGAATTGAAGTCATCACCCCCGAACCATCACCCGAATCATTATCTGCCCCACACCCTCCCCTGTGTTCCATACAACCAAGAGCCGTAAGTGCATCCTCAACTATCTGATGAGAACCCTTGTTGTCCAAATTAGCTATAAACCCAACTCCACATTCCCCTTTTTCTGCTAATATGTCTTCCAAATTTGCAACCTACATACAACATTCAACACATTGTAACGAAATGTAATTATAGAAAAAAGGCGACACACTGATGCCTCCAATGAGATAGGGACCAAAAAAGCAACGGACACCACTACGCTAAAAGTTAAAACCACTTGATCATAAGCGTTTCTAAGTTAATTCTTACGTTTCGGAGCTTATTATCACACATATCTTTCTACAGTTCACATTATCCAACTGAAACTCCACAATAACTCATGTCTAATGCTACGACTTGCAAGAATAAAGTTGACTACAATCCAAAAAGTGAGTTTAAACAATTTAGCATTATACCATAATTAAACAATTTAGCATTATACCATAACCCCTTTCACCGCCAACCCTGCCATCATTTTAACCAAAAACCAACTTTTACTTGAGAGTCAGATAAAACTACTTACTTAAATAGTTATATAAATTAATAAAACACACTTTCTTGCAACTTTTGTTCCTTTTTCACTTAGCCTCTTACTTTACAAACTATCTAATTAATAGAAGTTTTCAAACAATAAGCATATATCAAATAAGTATACAACTTGTAGATACTAGAGTTGGTTCAAACAAAAAAAAAGGTTTAACGGTTAAACTAACTAATAAACTCTATACTGGGAGTACTACCGGATTTGAACCCCCCAACCTCAATGTTACTAACTACAACCGACACCGCTAGACTACGAGGCCGTTGGTCGGTGGTTCAAACAACTATTTACTAATGTTTTATATAATCATCTAAGTATATAACTTATAACAAACTTTTTTTAAAAAAGCTCACTTTAGTCAACTCTCACTTTTCAAAAAAAAAAAACAAGAGTATATATCTATATAGTTCTTAAAGGGTGTTTGGGATTGCATTTTGGGAAGACTATCAGATTATTGCGTTTGCAAAATGCGAGAAAAGTGTGCCAAAAAAACTATTATCTGCGCTTTTCTAAGCAAGTTGGAACATGCTTTTCCAAAACATCGTTTTGAATACGCAAAATCTGTTTTAAAAACTCAATTCTAAACACCCCTTAGAATCTATACCCCTTTTGTCTAGAATAATCAATGAACCCAAAATAATACAAATATATACATATATACATATACATATATATATAGATAGATAATAAATAAAAATCACACCTTTCTTTTAGAATCTTGAGGACCAACATGATGAAAATCAAGAACTGATTTAATGGACCAACAATTTCTTTTCTTTGGAACAACACTTTTAACAAAACTACTATTAGTACTAATACTATTATTATTATTATTATTTAATAACTTTCTTTTAGAGCCAAAACCAACAAAATCAAGAAACAAAAGGTCTCTTTTTGATGCAAAAACTGAAGTGGGTTTTAAATAGTAGCCATTAATATGAGCTAAAGATTGAAGAGACATACTAAAAACACACTATTTTTCAAGAAACATGTAAATGGGCTGTGTATGTATAGGTTGCAAGTAATATAGAGTGAAAGAAAGAAAAAGGGTGGGAAGGAAGAATTAAGAATAAGGATCGTGTGGAGAATGTGAAAGTGTGAAGATAAAATGTATTTTAAGGCAAATTTTGGGAGCCACCCGAAGCTCTATCTCTCCTTTTTTTATATATGTTTTTGTTCTTGAGGTTGTGTGTGATGGTGATGTGTATGTAATGTATAGTCTTTGATGGATGTGAAATGGTTACAAGGTGTGGTAGACACATGTAACATGACTATATGTTATGCCAAAGGGCATCATATCATCATTTTGGTGGCTGGAAATCTAATTCGAATTCAACCTGTGATCAATAGATTAGAAAATTTAATCTTAACTTGCAATCAGATTAAAAATAAATTTTCGGGTTGGCGGGTCGTAGGTCAGTTTTGGGTTAAATATATCAAACAAATTGGTGGATTGTAAAGTTGGTTTTAAGTCAAATGGATTGATAGGCCAATAAGTTTTGGGGTTTTTTCATGTCAAATATGTTGGATTCCGGTTATACAAGTCAACTGAGTTTGCATGTTATTTGGTTGATAGGTTAGTCAAACGAGTTGGTTATTAGATCCATTACATATTTACTAGATGGATGTCTGCGCGATAATACGGCGAAGGTGGTGGCGACGGTGTGGTGGTGGCGGCGACTTGTGGTTGTGGTGGTGGTGGCGGCGGCGACGAGTAGTGTAGGTAATTGATGTAAAGGGGATAGGTTAGTTATTTTACGATTTTAGGGATAGATGGTGTAAATTATAAGAGTTATTATAGGTATATCAAGTGAAGATGTTTAAAATAGTAAATAAAGATTATGGACATTTTAAGTAGATAAAACATCTTTTAAGAAATGGGAGTGAGGAAAATGCTTTATAGTGTATTATAGATAGATAATTCGAAGTGGTAAGTCAACTTGTTAACCCAAAATGGCCAATCTAAACCTAACTCGGAAAAAATTAGCTTGTCGGGTTACGGGAAAATAATATATAACCCTTACCACATTTTTTTCATATCGAGTTTCGGGTTTGATCAAGTATTTAGCTCTTATATGGTTTTAATAGTTTCAATAATATATGTGGATATTAAGTTATGAAAACTAGGGGTGTTAATTGTAACATCCCAAATTTTTAAATAAAGTAATAAAATAACCTTTATTGTAGTTTCACCTTTAAAATAAGTTCCTATTATTTTATTTTGAGAAAGGGAGATTTATTAGTTGGAACTTTAGTGGATAGTGGGTATAATACCCACCTATTTGGATTAAAAGTCGGCATACAAGTATGCCCTCCCATACTTCTTGATCATTTTCTTACCCTTCTTCCACACTCAATCAATCTCTCCTCCAAATCATTTCAATTCTCTTCCAATCTTTTACAAAATAAATTCATCATCATCTATTGATTCAATAATCAAGCCCCATTTTTCTAGTAATAGCATTTTGGGAAATTTTGTATGTGTGGGTGTGTGCGTCGAGAGAGAGAGAAGAAGAAGAAGAAAGACTTTGTAAATTTCATCTTTTTCATTCTAAGTTCAATTTCAAGGTAATTCCATCTCTTGTTTTTGATTGTGCGTTTAGGGTTCATCCAACCCAATGGATTTGGGGGTTTTATGAATTAATGATTAAATGTTGAAATTGTTTATGAAATGGTTAAATAATGATAGTATTGTTAGTAGGATGGGTAAATATTGATTTTATAGAATGATTTTGATATGAAACCCTAGTATTTGGTTCATGAAGGATCATGCAAGATTAATGTTATTAATGAAATTCGAGATGATGATAATGATATGAAAAATGTGTTGAGGAAATGTAATCTAACCAAATGCTATAATGGGTAAATTGGGAGATTTAGTTAAATTAGAATTTATGGTTAGTTTCATTGGATTGATGACCCTAGTCATCCATTTGTTAGTATTTGGCTATGGTTTATGATTTCATGGAAATGATATGAATTTATGGAAGGTGTGTGTAAAATAACGATTTTGTAATGTTGAGACTTGCATGTATGCAAGTAAGTGTAAATTGTGATTTTTGCTAAATACTACAATGGGTGGTCTTTGTGGTTGGGTCATGATTATATGGAATGTTGGAATAGAAACCTTATGTGATTATTGTGTGTGTAATAATAGGTGTTGAAAGGAATTGGTTATTTGGATTGTTGCATAATGTGGCTAAGGTAAGTATATTCATTTATATGACTTGTATGATGTGGGTTAACATGAATCATGTGAGACCGGTGGGCGTTGATTTATGTTAACTTATGTGAATTATGGACATTATGTTTATCCGTTTGGAGAATAATGCTTCCTTATGATTTATTGGACATTATGTTTATCCGTTTGGAGAATAATGCTTCCTATTGATTTATTGGACATTATGTTTATCCGTTTGGAGAATAATGCTTCCTTATGATTTATTGGACATTATGTTTATCCGTTTGGAGAA
>JAOXNX010000035.1:1123958-1134982 GCA_028566075.1 Solidago caesia
TACACTCTTTGAACAAAATAAAAAGTTTCTTACATGGTTCGAACATTTTCAAAGGTGGCACACCAACATAGACTTTTTGTCATAGTTGGTTACATTCCGGTGCCTTTATCCCTTGTTACTTTTGTAGTTGGTAATATAGAAAATTCAGACACCCGTCCTGAATCCTGCTACATATTCATTGAATAATTAGATGTTTTCAATAACTGTGGAACTGATACCATCTGTAAACTGCTCTACAGGGAAGTAGTTCATGAAGAGTCTGGTAATGTTCTTAAAGTTCCATTTCGCCGTGTTCACCTGGCAGGGGATGAACCACATTTTGATGCATATGACACCAGTGGTCCACAAAACATAAGCCCCCAAGTTGGTATGCACACGGACTGCAACTTCTACTTGTGTTTAGTCTATTTTATTTAGTCTTTTCATATCTCAATACTTAAAGTTTTAAGTTCTGATAAGTATTACTCCGTACGAAGAAAAAAGAAAGTTGGGATAAACATACTGCACGCATCAGTTTAGTCACATACTTATATTGGCGTTTCCTCTAGTTTTTATCAGTACCGACTACCGAATGTGACAAATGAAATCTTGATTGTTATACTAATACATCCCTAAGAATCACTTGATTTTAGCTGTGTGTTATAGAAGGTGTGCCAAGTAAAAAAAAAAAAAACAAGTCTGATACCCTGATGAGTTGAAAGTCACCGAAAGTCTATTTTTAATGAATACAACCTCGTGAATCATTTTAATTCAAAGATACAATATTATTATTGTAATTACATTATTATATTAAGCGAACTTTCTAGAAATTGGACAGGAAAGTGTTTGTGAATCAACCCAACCTGACTGGGCCCGTTTCCGTACTAAAAATGACATGTAACTGTACCCGTTTTGACCCATTACCCAATATGTTTGATCGCTCATATTTCTTCCTCTAAACTACGTAGTATAGCAGCCAAGCAATCATTAGATATTCCTTACCCATTGTGCTTAGTCTACTGTCGAGTTTTTGGTTTATCAGATAATTAACTGCTGCTTTACTACATAGGACTCCCAAAGTTACGCAAGGATTGGATTGATCGGAGGGAGAAAGCAGACCCACCAAGATACACCCAAATGTACTATGCTAAGCAAGGAGTCATCACCGAGGAGATGGTTTACTGTGCTGCCCGGGAAAAACTCGACCCGGAATTTGTGAGATCAGAAGTTGCTCGTGGCCGTGCAATCATTCCTTCCAACAAGAAGCACCTAGAGTTGGAGCCCATGATTGTTGGTAGGAATTTCTTGGTGAAAATCAATGCAAATATCGGAAATTCTGCTGTTGTTAGCTCAATTGAAGAAGAAGTTCACAAGCTTCAGTGGGCTACAATGTGGGGTGCTGATACCATCATGGATCTTTCTACAGGTCGTCACATCCATGAAACCCGTGAATGGATTCTCCGTAACTCTTCTGTTCCAGTTGGTACCGTGCCCATTTATCAAGCACTGGAAAAAGTAAATGGTATTGCGGAAAATTTAAACTGGGAAGTTTTCCGTGATACGTTGATTGAACAGGCTGAGCAGGGTGTAGATTACTTCACTATCCATGCGGGTGTTCTGCTTCGTTACATCCCATTAACAGCTAAAAGAATGACAGGAATTGTTTCTAGAGGCGGTTCCATTCATGCGAAATGGTGTTTGGCTTACCATAAGGAAAACTTTGCTTATGAGCATTGGGATGACATTCTTGATATCTGTAACCAGTATGATATAGCTTTATCCATTGGTGATGGGTTGAGGCCTGGCTCAATCTATGATGCTAATGATACTGCTCAGTTTGCAGAGCTCTTGACTCAAGGTGAACTAACTCGTAGAGCATGGGAGAAGGATGTACAGGTATGACTCTGTTATGCATTTTTTATGTGTACATACAGGACCTCATATGGAACAAAAGCATCGCTGTTTGGTTATCTCCAACGGGCAACGGATCAAACAGGAGAACTTATAAAAGTTAGCTAAAATGGAATGGGTAAAAAGTCACCCAAAGTAATAAAACGATTTTAAAATTAAATATTTTTTGAATCTTTATACTAACTGTAATCATATTTGAAACATCACTTAGTAAAATGTTAATATTTTGAACAAAAGATTTTCTGGGTCAACCTAATCTTACCAGTGTCGAGCTGCGGAAAACTTTACCTGTTACTCGCTCCGCCCATTTATCCATTTGTAATATAAGACGTTTTCTGTAAGCTCCATTAGCATTGTAATATGATGACTTTTTTTTAACTTTGCAGGTCATGAACGAAGGGCCTGGGCATATCCCAATGCATAAAATCCCTGAAAATATGCAAAAACAGCTGGAATGGTGTAATGAAGCACCATTCTACACACTTGGACCACTGACTACTGATATTGCACCAGGATACGATCACATTACTTCAGCCATTGGTGCAGCCAACATTGGAGCTCTTGGAACTGCACTTCTATGCTACGTGACACCAAAGGAGCACCTTGGTCTACCCAATCGCGATGATGTTAAAACTGGTGTTATATCATATAAAATAGCTGCTCATGCTGCTGATCTGGCTAAAGGTCACCCACATGCTCAAGAATGGGATGATGCTCTTAGCAAAGCTAGGTTTGAGTTCAGGTGGTTGGACCAATTTGCTTTGTCATTGGACCCGATGACTGCCACATCATTCCATGATGAGACTCTCCCTTCTGATGGTGCAAAAGTGGCTCATTTCTGTTCAATGTGTGGACCCAAGTTCTGTTCGATGAAGATAACCGAGGATGTGAGGAAGTATGCCGAGGAACATGGCTATGGTAGTGCTGAAGAAGCGGTTCAGCAAGGGATGGATGCTATGAGTGCTGAGTTCCAGGCTGCTAAGAAGACTGTGAGTGGTGAACAACATGGTGAGGCTGGTGGAGAGATCTACTTGCCAGAATCATACATCAGTGCTAAAAAGATATGAAGGTTAGTAGAATATGCTGATTTTCTTCAATGCTAGAAGTGGCAAACCTATTAACTTATAAATTTATCCACTTGTGTCATGTTTTTACCTCTAACAGGTCAAAAAGTTAAAATAGAAAAAAAGTTAGTTTAAAAGAAAACGGGTCAAGTGGGTCAAAAGTTGCCCGAAGTGTATTCTTTCGTGCATAAAACAATTTGAGCCATTCTATAGGAAGTTATAGATTATTATACAAGTCTGTAACCTGTTATTGATATAACATACCTGTTTCGACCCATTTACAAGTAAATAACTTAAAACTTCCTTCTGTAGTTTCTCTTTATTCAACATTACTCATTGACCACTAGTTCTACGTTTCATACTTGAATAACTATTTGTTCATGGCAACACCTGTCATCCTGTGTTCATTTTTACGGGGTTAACTTTCTGGACATATATTTCAGGGAGAATGTGAACTTGGAGGATTTCCGTGGAGTGTCTGCAAGATCGGCCTAGCATAAAATGAGATCCAAAATCCTCATTTTCAAGTAGTAGGTGAGTACATAGTTTCAGTTTGTGAAGAATAAAAGGCCGAACAAATGTTTCATGTGATCTGAGATTGTGGTAGCAATATAACTCTTTTCTGGAAGTTCTTTATCCTTTATCTTAATATGCTGTCGTGTTCATTTCATGGTATTAACATAAGATATGCACCAGGGGTGTCTGAATCTGC
Source organism: Solidago caesia (assembly GCA_028566075.1). Classification (NCBI taxonomy): domain Eukaryota; kingdom Viridiplantae; phylum Streptophyta; class Magnoliopsida; order Asterales; family Asteraceae; genus Solidago; species Solidago caesia. The sequence goes on from JAOXNX010000035.1 coordinate 1,127,625, forward strand.
TTCAGCACTACCGTTTTAGACGGAAGTGCTAGACAGCATTTTCAGGCTGAGAAAGTCCCTTAGAACCTGAACAGGATAATGCCTGCGTAGGGAGAGTGCTTTTTCTTGCTTTATGTAGTTACACAAGAGGGAGATCTCTTTGTCGGGCTCGTTATGATGATCATGCTCCCATATCTCGTGTGGCTGGCCAAGTAATTATTTGCAAACTGCAATTCAGTTTACTTGATGAGGTTGGTCATTCTTACAAAGAGGAATCTAATATGATCCACATATTTAGAGTGGCAAAATGGGTGGGTTGGTTAACAGGTCAAATCAGGAGAGGTCAGGTTTACCCGAAACACTCCTGTATTTTTTTTTTAAGTTCTTATAAAATATGGATTCAAATAATATTAAAAAATATATATATATATATCTTTGGAGGTGATAATTGCTTCATGGGCCTAATGCTACTTACTAGTTACTAATACGATCTCTATCGAAGAATAAGGATACATTGTGAACTTTATTCTTCATGCAATATTGGCATTTTAGAATCAAAAGAATAGGAATACACTTTGATTTATTATATTGGGGGAAATGACACGTGATGTTAGCTGCATTTGACCTTGTGTGAAATGGTAGAATGTTGAAGTATAAGGAGTTGATTATGTTTATGTAAGAGACTTGTAAGGTTCAAGATATTTTTATTTATTTTTACATTAGTGCAACTGACTTAGATGATGTTAGCTACACCTAGGTTATATCCATGTTCAATTTACCTATTTCTGTTGGACATCACATGTCACTGGCCGGAATCAAATTCTCTATACGTAAATTGGTTAGAATCGACACACTTTTACATACGCGCTTGCGAGCATTTGCACCCACAAATGATGCTATTAGCAAACTTTACTAGTGAGCAGTGACAATTCCTATCGTCTATTTAACATGTTTTGCATTTTATTTATGATTAGATAAATTTTAAAACGTTTTGCATTTTATTTCTTTATCTCCGAAAGCATTTAATCATGTAGTATCACTACATAGGTAACACAAATTGTCCCAAATAGGACTAGAACTCACATCCTTTTGATTGATGAGTCACCTCGAGTACTCTTTAATTTATTAACATGGAGTCAATTTCAAGCTCAAATACGTAAGTAGAGGAGGCTCAACTAGCTTCCAACCTTAAGTCTTTATTTTGCAACTTTGACCGTAAATACTTTTGTTTGTGTTATATAATAAGTGATGAAAATTATATCAATGTAAAATACATTTAAAACCCAATCTATTCATATATTTTACATCAAGTATTATATAATACAAACAAAAATATTGAAGGTCAAAGTTAAACAAGAAAGACCCAAAATGTCAAACTAGGACATTTAAATTGGGACAGAGATAGTAATAAGAATTTAAGGCCATGTTTTTCATATACTTTAATCTCTACTTGTTATATGTTTTGAGCTTGTTTTTAGAACTTGAACACCATACATTTGGCGGAATCCAATGAATGCGAGTGTCAATAACTTGTTAAGCCCTTTGGTTTCTTTTTGTTGCTCAGTTCTTATCTTGCCTAGTTTGTGTAGTGGATTTTCCATGATTTTGTCACTTTGCGCTATACTTATCCCGAGAATTCCGTTAACAGAAAGTCGAGACCAAGAGATATTCTCCATAGTTGATGTACAAATTCAATGCAAAAATCATTATATTTCCATCACACTTATTTGAATGTTGGCAGTTTGCCAGTTTGTGTTAGTAGATTTGGAAAACAGGTGAAAAATCGATGACTAGATATTCTTTTCCAAACGAAATGATTCCAGCCATATAATGTCTGGTGTTTTGTTTTGAATATCATTTTCGGATAATTCACTCAAAAACTATTTTCGATTTTGGCACAAGATCAAAGACCTTGTTGAAGGTAAGTATCCAACTGTTGTCTGTTGAGAATAATGGCAAGCAATTTTCAGGATTAGCCATTGATGTATATCAAATTCCTCAAACAAATCTCAGACCGTCTACTAATTATCTCTTCTGAGCCATGTACAGTCCTCTGTTTTTAAAACTAGAAAAGTTTGGGCAAGAATAATTGCTATGCCATTTTCGACGGACCATTTGTAGGTATATACGCTAACTGGGTAATCTCAAATTCACATATTGTGAGAAAACAAGTGACACAAAATCTACAACAGCAAAGAAGCAATACAACAAGTCTATAGAGAAGCATACAATACAGTTAAAAACCAACAAAGTACAAAGATCACCAGGAATGGTTTCTCTAAACCAACACCTCGGAACCAAACGACAAGTCTTCATATGCAATGAACATAATGAGGAACATTCTTACAAGGGAAAGAGAAGAGATCAAAAAAACCAAACACAAACAAATTCCAAAATCTTTGGTATAGCCTAATTAATTATCAAGTTATACATACAACAACAATGTTCCGAAATCTTTGATAAACAACAATCTTTGGTCCTAAAGCTGTTTTCTGCCAGAAGCGTTACCATCAACAGTATAAGATTACTATGTTTATGGATTAATCGATACTCTATACATTTTTACATATAAATATCATTTCGCAAAAGGACGATAATTATTTCTCAGAATGCCTTCGAGCTTTCCAATCTTCAATGAAGCGTTACCAATCCTTGTACCATCACTTACGAGAAATAATTATCGTTCTTTTGCTAAAATATCTTTGTTGAAATTGCTGAGTAGGCTCTAGGTGAAATTCTTTTTTTTTCTTGAAGGCTTGTACCATTGATGTATAGAGTGTCGATTAATCGATGAGCATAATAATCGTATACTGTTAATGGTAATGGCTCTTGTATAAAAAAAACTTTAGGACATATCTTTCTTTCCTTTGAGTAAAACATCATTCTTCTCTTCCTCTTATTAATCCTCATTATATTCATTGCATGAAGACTTGATGTTTGGGTGTGAAGGCATTGGTTTAGAGAAACCATTTCCGATGACCTTTGTACTTTTCGGTTTTAACTGTTTTGTATGCTTCTCTGTTAAGTTTTGTTTGACTTGTAATGTCAAAATTATTAATGGGTCAAAAGACAATCAGTTAAATGGGTCATTATTATTAGTTAGTATGTTTATGTCGGACTTCTCGAGCTTGGGCCATAGGCCAACAAGCCTTATAGAATAATAACAACCCCAGCACTTGGATTGTGAAGCATTACTACGATTGACTTACAAAAGTCACACTGGTTCATTACAACAGTTATGAAGGGAATCGTTACAACCCTTCCCCTGTACTGCTTCATATTGTATGTATATGTATGTAACTACCAACAGTTTGTATGCAAGAATTCGTCTATTAATTCATAGTATTGTTGCTGTTACTTCTTTCCCATTCTCAGTCAAATCCCAATAACAATTGGTTGAAGAAACCTTTTAATTTTGGTAATCAATGGCAAAAAGTTTGCTATAAGTTATCAATTTATATAGCTAGTAAAAAAAAAAAAGGGTTAAGGAGGGAACCCTGTCCCCGGTATCACAATTGGATACCCATCATGACCTCCCCGTAAGGTTTTTGATCCCGGTGAAATACCTCCATTTAATTCCCACATGATCTGGGCACCCCTAAGGATCGAACCCGCGTCATTTAAGTCTTCCCATGTGGGCCTTAAGCTTCATTGGTATCGGGTACCACTCTATCTATGATGGATTGGTTTTATATAGCTAGTATGTTTGCCAAGAATCATGAAGATTCACATGGAAAAAAATTGTACAATGATTGCACATTTATCAGACTAATTGTAGCTTATTGTTGTAAAACATGAAGGATCTTTGCCATGAGGCATAAAGATTCACATGAAACAAGGATTGCTTTAAACATGCATTAGAAAATCTTCATGTGTCAAGAATCATTAGGCAGACATGTATGTATCTATAGTTTGAATCACGTTCATCTCTCACGTGCTTATGCTGGATACTCAAAGTCATGCTCACCGTTAACAAAACAACGAAGAGACTAAGTAAATGGTATAAAGTTTCTTGCTATATATCATATTCATCGATGCTCATATTTACAAATGGACAGATTCTACATTTCGGATATCTTTCTTGATTATATTAAACTTTCATGTGATCGTAGCTAGGTAGAGAGAGCAGAGCTTCTCCTTCAACTTTTCTGCCTCTATTTTATGACCGTCTTGCACCTGTTCAATTCAATGAAGATAATACTATAAGCAAATCATTGTTTACTCTCATAGTTTTCATCCATCAAACATAATAGTATGTTACTAGTACTTTTTGACTATTCTTTGGAAAATCAAAGACTTTGCACTTACAACCACTTATTATTTACACCAAATATTGCCTTTGAACCCACTCCCCATGATGTCTTGGTTGATAGGTCACCCCAATATGTATCGCTAGGCTGACCCTTTGGTATCAGAGCATTTCAACTTAACATTCCATAGTATTCCAAAATGAGAACAATTAAACTAAAGTACACTCATATTGTCTTCAAGTAACACTTTTTCTCTTTAGCTTGTGACTCACAATACAGAAATACTTGCAATTTGTTATGCAGAAGGTGGGATATATGTACCTGAAAATGAAGTGTGCTTAAGCACCTCTCTTCTCCAGGACACTTGAAGGTAGTTGTATTTAGCAAAACTAGCCCTTCTTCTTCCTCCAAGTATTCCACAGCTAAAGATAATAAGCCGATGCCCTTGTTTTTCTTCATGTAATCACATGAGAAAATCAGCTGGATTACAGCTGCTTTGTCATTTAAGACACTCACCGAAGAAACTACTGATGATGTTCTTTGAATTGTAGTTGCTTTAGCACTTTGATTGCTAATACTGGTCGATGAGGAATACGACAAAAGCTTTTCCTTTTTATTCTTTAGTGTATTAACTTCCTTTTGCAGATCGGGTATGTATTTCAGTGCTTGTGATACAATGCCAGGGATGCTTACTTTTTTCTGTTGCAGAAAAGAACTATGGTATAAGGTTATAACATTAAGTACTTGCAAGATACGGGCACATCATAGTTTAAAAAAGTAAGTTTGCACACATATGGTTGTACGTGTGTATGCTCAAGAAAATCTACTATAAATCCAAAAGCAGAAACTTTTATTAAACTACTTGAAATATTTCAAGTTTATAGTACCTTATGATCAGTTGATAAGGGAAGTAATGAACGAAGAAATGCATACAAGTTATTAACCCTCTTACGACGATCTCTTTCACTAGCATTATGATCGAGCTTTTTGGCCACCTTCCTGGTATCACCGATATCACTGCCATTTGCAGCTCCTCCGGATGATATGGAAATTTGTGGTGCAAAATCATGTGGTAGCACTTGATCATCATATGTAGGAAAATCAAGAAGGGAGTGATATGAATTTGCTTCATTGCAATCCTGTTGAATATTTTGCGTAATGAGGTCCTCTAAAGGCCATCCATAATTCGTACAAAACAAAGGAGGCGATAACGCTAGCATGTTTTTCTTCTTTCTTTCTTTCAATTCGATTTCTAGTTAATAATTTAGGGAATGCTTTAATTTGTTTCTTCAGAAACTTTGATGAAAAAGTGAGATGATGAGTTAGTGTATTTATATATACAATTAATGGTAACTATAGATCGAGTATAAATGTTTATGTGGGTCTTGCTAAATACAGCCCTAAGGGCTGTAGTTAAGGTGCATAAAATAGTTGTACATTTACCATAAAATTCATGGAGTGAGCTTTTGATATGGAAGGTACAATTATTTTATACATGTTAACTACAACCCTTAGGGTTGTATTTAGCATTTTCCAATGTTTATATATCATCTTGCAATATTAAATCAGGATTTACATCATCTTGGAATCTAAATTATATCCTTAGATCAGCTTATGCTATGCATTTGTTTTACAACACTAGAATTAATTCAAAAATAAAATTTCAAAACGTAAAGGAATATATAAAAGCCAAGTTGAAAATTAATTAAGCTACTTCAGATCAGAATGTAGTAATATATTCATTCTAGTTACTTGTTTAGATGAGTCTATCAACTACTTAAAATAATACAATAACTCGATTTTTACCAAGCTATTAATATTAAATTCTGAATTTGTTACCTCATGTAGCTTGTTAAAAACAAAAAAAAAGTTGTTAAAAAAAATCGTTACCACAAAAAGGACTAACAAATATCAAATCATTACCTCATATAACAAAAATAATAAAATTTTATATAAGAACAAAGAAAAATTGTTAAAAACATATAAATTTACATGTAACTTGATATGTTCATATGTGAATGATACATATGAACAAATTCATTCACAGGTAAACAAAAGGCTAATTTTAGGTTTTGGAATTAGTGTTTTTTTCCGATACAAACTTTTATAACTTTTCACATGTGAATGAACTTAAAAAGCGTGTTATGTAATACATAATTTTAAAGTTCTCGCGGTTCTTGTAAAAAAATGGGGGTTCTCTCATGAACCTTTGTCTATATATATAATTTTGAGATTAGTGCATTAAAGTGTAACAAACTTATCCGTTTTGCTATTGTGTATTCAAATTTAAAAACGTCTATTGAATGTACTCAACTCTTATTTTTTTCACGATTGATGTACCAATTCATCTTTGTTAAAAAAAGAAGGGATTAACGTCCCTAAATGTAATTAACTATACACGAATGTTTATGTTATGTAATGAACTACTGATCGGTTGTTCATTGTATGTAATGAACTCGTTATTCTGTCAATTTGATGTAAGTGGTTGGTGCCATGCAGGAGCCAAGTAGGTGCCACGTACGAGCCAAGTAGGCGTCACCACATCAAATGGACAGAATAATGAGTAACGAGTTGATTACATATCATGAACACCCGAGTATTACATAACATAATCGTTCGTGTATAGTTTATTACATTTAGGAACACTAATCCCATAATAAAGGCTACATCAACCGTGAAAAAAAAAAGAGACTTGAATACACACAATAGAAGTTAATAGAGTTGAATATACACAATAACAAACTAAGCAAATTTTAATACACTTGTATGCACCAATCCCTATACTTTCTGGTGTTTAACTTTGAGTAATTAACTAGTGGAGCTAAAAAGTTCGTATATAATAACAATACTCAATCCCATTAAAGATGAATTATAATCGGGGATGTGAAATGCAGTGAGTTATACAACTACTCGAGTGTAAAGAAACTGTTTTTTAATAATTATTTTTCTTAGAAAATTTTGAGTTTTTTAGAGTAGACACTTATTTTAAATAAGATGAGAAAGAAGCTTGTATATATGTAAGCGTGTGTTTATGGACACAATGTGTGTAAATATTTTATGATTGCGGATTGGTGTGTTCGATCGTGTCATGAATTGCAAGATAAGTTATTTTTCGGCACAGAGAAAGTG
>JAOXNX010000035.1:1274814-1288184 GCA_028566075.1 Solidago caesia
TTGGAGGGAAATAATAAATACAAATATATTTTGTGAAAAACTTTTGGGGACGACATGTCGTCCCCAAATGTTTTTTTAATTTTTTTATAATTGGAGGGAATTTTTTTCCTTTGGAGGGAAATAAAAAACACGAAATTTTTTTGCGAAAAACTTTCCGGGACGACATGTCGTCCCCAAATGTTTGGAGGGAATTTTTTTCATTTGGAGGGAAAGAAAAATGGTCAAATTATTTCGGAAAAACTTTCGGGGACGACATTGTCGTCGCCAAATGTTTTTACAATATTTTATTGTTTAGCTTGCATTTAAAAAAATGGAAATTAAATTAATTTTGACTTTTGGGGACGACATGTCGTCCCCGAAAAGTTTGTTGAAAAAAAAAGTCAAAAAGTAACAAAAACTTTGTCGTTTAGTGACTTTCCGGGACGACAAAATGTCGTCCCCAAAAGTGAGCGTCCCCAAATGTTGTTTTTCTTGTAGTGGATTCGTTGAAGATGACTTGGTCGTTGAAATATGTCATCAGCGAGCCATCACTGGGTCACTACAACATTGAAGTGTCAATCTTATCTTATCCTTTGGAAGATAATTATTTAAGATTTTGAGTAATTAATGATATTAACACATGACAACATTTTATGGTTATGTTAATTAATAGGTATATTTATTAGGCCTTCCTATCAAAACTTGTTCGGTATTATGTTCCTTTTTTAAGAGAAAAAACTATTTAATCTTTTTCTGACAAATCGCTAGTCTTCTTCTCCTTTTATAAAAACATTTTACATTCCTTCTTTAGAAAATTTAGGTAAAAGAATGTTTTTTCAAATTTTTTCTTAATTCTTGAGAGAAATCGATGTATAAACTACGAGCAGAATTCACTCTTAAATCTTAAAACAATAATAATGTGTATTTAAAATTCTTGTCAAGTTGGGCTACAACAACCTCCCGATACATTTCTCAAAAATCACAAAAGCGTCAGTTTGTTGTCTAGACATATTGTTCAACATTTTTGATGATTACCGGGGCAACCGTCCCGATGAGGCGATGACACAAAATTGTTTAGTATAGATATATTATAGGGTTAAGTACCTTTTTCGTCCTTGTGGTTTCAGGTAAAACGGCATTTCGTCTCTCCCGTCAATTTTGTTCCTTTTTCATCCCTGTAGTCGAACGGACTCGTCCCTGTCGTTAAGTCCCCCCACGTGCAAGTCACGTGAGGGGCATTTTCGTCATTTCAGCATGCTTCTTTCTTCCCCACATGTGCCTATGTTCTTCTTTCCAGAAACCAAATTCTTCATAAATCTTCACAACATTATTTAAATCATTCCCAAATTCTTCACAAAATCTTCTAACTGTACAAAATCTTCATAAACCAAATTCTTCATATATCTAAACAAATTTAAATCATTTCCCAACCACATAATCAAATTATTCTAACATCAAAAACCACCCAATTCCTAAATGTGCCCTAATTTTATAAATTTCCTATCTCTATATATACACACATACATACAACAGATCTCATTCAACAGATCTCACCCCACCGGTGGCAAGTTCCGCACCCCACCGGACATCACCTCACCAGCCCGAAACCCACTACCACCAAAACGGCTACCAACACCACCACGACCCCGACGAGCACCTCCACCACCTCATACACTACTGGCGTACACCACCACCATCGGGAACCGACAACAATTTCTGCTGATTAGATAAGAATGATCGAGCGAGTGACATATTTATATATTTATATACTGTATTTCAAGTATTCTTGGTTATGTAATACATTTATTTTCCTTTGTTAGATGGGTATATATGTATGTATGTATAGATATGGGTTGTTAGATAATGAAGATGATGATGATCGATATATCTGGGTTTATATATTTAGATCTGGGTTTTTTGTTGTTATGTTTTTTAACAGAGGAGAGTTGGATTTGATTATTAAGGATTGTGATTCTGACGACAAATGAGAAATTTTTAGAAGCAGTGATGAAAGCTGGGTCGGTGACTGGGTGGTGTTGGGGTATTTGCAAAGTATGCCTGCTTCTGCTTCTTCTCCGGTCAAAGTCGCCGGCCGGAAAAAAAATATAAAGGTATGGATATATATATATATATAGCAATTGTTCCCGTCAAGATCCGCCACACACCACCACCGCTACGGGGCCGCCGCCGCTACCCCATCGTCACTGTTATCATCAAGATCCAGCCACACACCACCACTAACACCAAGATCTGACCACTCATACCACCAAAACTTTCAGATGTAGATGAATATATTATTTAGGGTTTAGGTGATTTTATGGTGATTTTTTTTTCCAGTTGCTTAATAAGTGTGTCTGTATCTTCTATATATATATAAATATATATTATATTATATGCATATGTTTGAATATGTGTTTGTGCATATCACTAAATGTATGAATGAATATTATATAAAGATAGATAGATAGATATAGATTTTTGGTAAACTATTTGTTGAGATGGTGATGATGATAGAAAAGATAGGTGAAGATTGAGGAGAGAGAAGCAGATTGGAAAAAGGAAGAAGAAGAACATGTTCATTTATATAAATGGGGGGTAAAAGAGTCTTTTTATCCAAGGATATATCATTTAACGGCAGGGACGAAAATATTTAACAGATTTACGAGTTCAGGGATGAAAAAGTAACAAAGTTAACGGCGGGGACGAAAGTGCGTTTTTCGCAAAACCACAGGGACGAAAAAGGTACTTAACCCTTAAATCAATTACCTACACCACTTGACGTCGCCACCACCACCACCACCAACAGTCGCCGCAGCCACCATCAACATTCGTCGCCGCCACCACACCGCCGCTGCATTGTGCGGGTACCATGCTATATATATATATATATATATATAATGGAAAGATAAAATTGCAAACGTGAGTAAAGTTATATTTGGAGTGGCTTCCAGCTCACAAACCTGTAGCCAACAAAAAATATCATTTATTTTGTGCGGTGTGTAATTTTGCAAATCCTTTTTCGTGACTTCAATTCTTTATCTCACCACTCCACTCTTTCTTGTCACTTCGTTTGTCTCATTAACATTCCACTCGATTGATCGATAAGTGGGCATTTATTTCCACCTCTCTTTTTTTTTTATTATATACACTTTCTTCTGTGCAATAAACAGTTATACGGTATGCATTGTTTATTATACGTTGAGAGATGTATTTAGGAAAAAAGAGGTGAAAATAGGAACACCCATCGATAAATATCACCAAACCCGTACGTAGTTTCTACATTCTATAAGTGTAGCAATTGATGATTAGTTAAATATTATTAATTCACACCTTTTTAGATATTTGTTAAGAAATCTTGCTAAATATTCAATCTGTTCCCTCATTGGAGTATTAAATATGAGTAGATCATCATCATATGGTGCATCGTCATAAACCAAAATAAATAGTGGGCAGAGTTTCTTTCATGTTTATAAAACTTGTTACCATGTCTCCTTTTAGCATTTCAGACGTGTCATTTAATTTGCTAAAAGTTACACAAAACACCCATCATGTTCTAGTCTATTACATTCACAGTTTCACACTACAAAATATGATTCCTAACACTATCCGTTTCTTATAATGAGTCGTTAAAAAACTTTTACACTTAAATGCATATGACGTTATTGTCATGCCTCGCAAACATAATCAAAGCTCAAGAGGATACATTAAGCTCCGCCTCATTCACCTTGAAAAGTTACATCTTCGATACCTTTTAATCTTTTATAACATACATGTCTAATTTAATACCCGGCCAGATAAATTTTAACTCGAGTAAAAGCTACTATATATGTAAGTAGATGAGAACTTAAAATTTTTATAAGGTATTCAAACTTTTTATATTTTTTTTATTAACCTGAAATAAGTTGTTAAACCATCCTTTATTCATGTTGATGATTACTTTAATATTGTATTTAATACTCCATAACAATTAAATAACTTACAACATAAAGTTATGAAAGATTTTTGCCAAGTGCAGCATTCTTAAAGGTGAAAAAGTTTATGCCAAATGCAGTGATGTCATTGAAGATGCGCAAGTGGTGCAACCGAACATGACCTCCAAAGTCATAAACCCTCATATAGTTATATATACTGATGGCAATAACTTGTCGGTGAAATTAACATTATTTATTCATTGTTTACCTAATGAAAATATGAAGGATCGTTAATATTATAAAAAAGTTTAAGCGGTTAGATTGATTTCCTAATGCAATTATTGCATATAGAATATTATTGACTATTTCTATAATCATCGTTTTAGCAAAAATAAATAAATAAATAATTTTGTTTTCTAAGTTGAAGTTATTAAAATCTTATTTAAGTTCAGCAATGTCATAAAAAAGACTTAACGAATTGTAATGATAGTCATTGAGATCGATACTTTGGAGAAAATAGATTACAAATATTTAATCCAAGGTTTTTCATCAAATGATGCTTTAAAAAATGACACTATTTAAGTGACATATTAAATATTTTATATTATTTAGTATAACTAGAAGCTAAATATGAGGGTTAAATATGACGTAATCGCACGTTTTCAAAGTTACGATATTCAACATACATTAATATAAGTTTTACTTTGTTATTATTTTGGGGCCGAGTTCATATTTAAGGACGGACATGGCATAGTGTGTTCTAACTTCTAAGTTTTCAAGGTGCAACTAAGGTGCTCTAAACCAAGTGATTGGGATTTATGAGTCTCATTTAAAAGTGTGTGTAATGTGTTTGAACTTATTGCAACAAAAACAATCCGAATATCAACATAAATAAATTGCTACAAAAAAAATCTCAATATCAACATAAATAAGTAAATAAGTAAATTAGAAAATATGCCTGTCGTTTTTTTTATACATATTTTCATATATAGTAAAACCTTATACTATAATCTTATAATAATATATTCATAGCATGATATCATGATATGCTTACATAGATGACATGTTCATCATATCGATAACCACCCATACAATATACATAATCTATTCACCCAACTTATGTGTATATATTTTCAATCTTAATATGTAAAGAAAATCGAATAATAAATGTTTTTCTTTTGACTATTCTATAGTTGGATGGCCGATATGATTGGCTTTAATAAAACATATTGCTTTTAAAAGAAATATATGTATATACACTTATAGTCCACGATTTATTTATTTTTTATAACTTTTTCTTTAAATCTTTTTATCATATAAAAAAACCTTTTATAAGATAGAAAAGAAGGTGGAGAGAAAGAGAGAAATCAAATAACCACCGATCAATATTTTAGAGATGTCTATAATCTATATTGTCCACCATATCTATATCTTGGAAAATATAGATATGGGAAGGTTATGGCAGGAAGTGTCTTAAAGTGCGAAAAATGCGAAGTGTTTTTACAGCTTCTATCTCTTCCCTAACACCATCACCACCACCGGCCTTCTTCCCCCCAACCACCACCACCACCACCATCGCCAGAAACTGTGATACGGTACCGGCGTAGCCCTTAATCGAACGGCTTCGCCCTTATCGGTCATAGACCTTAAGACATTTATAAAGGGGTTGGAAGTCGGACGCATCTGGGAATGGTCTGGATTTGATGGGCGGCGATCCAAGAGATAGTGTGGTGGTTTGATACGGTACGGGCGCCGCCCTTAGTGCCATGGCTCTGCCATGGATGACAGGGATAAAGTTAAGATGCATTTTAGTGTTAATTAAGAGGCAGTTAATAGTTACTGTTAAAATGCATCTTAATTAACACTGACATGCGTCTTAATTAACACTGACATGCGTCTTAGTTACTAAGACGTATGTCAGTGTTAACTAAGATGCATTTTAATAGTAACTATTAACTGTATCTTAGTTAACACTAAAATGCAGTGTCAATAGAAAAAAAGAATTATTTTTTCCAACCGACACTGAATTTTAGTAATATTTAAGATGTATTTTAATGCATTTTAACACACTTCGCATTTTAACATACTTCGCACGAGAACCCACATCTATATATATATATGAACTTAATGAGTTTAAAAGCTTACAACCATTATTCTTAATTCTTATAAAAAGTACATAAACTATTTCAAGTCTTTATTAATCTCTTCATTAACCTACCATTATGGCATTATGCATGCCCTTAGTCTTAATATTTTTGTGCAATAGATAGTTTCACAAATGTTATAACAATATTATCCTGCTTCTTTATTTGTTAAAGGAAAAGTAGGTTCGAATTTGTTATTTCTTTTTTTCTTTTGCAAGTGGGTACCCAATCGATTCAATCAACCACAAATGCTAAATATAGATAACTCATGTATTGACACAAGCCTACACAAGGTTATTTTGGTAACATATATTTTAATAATTCATTTTATCTTGAAAATGTCATACACATCCCGTGTTTTTAATACGGGTCTAAATCTAGTAAAAAGTTAAAAGACTTGAAAGAAAATGTTAAACATCTTGGTATGGAAATTATGGATAAATCATCAACTTATAACTTAAAATAAAGTCGAATTTATTGAATATAAGGGCAAATTTCATTAAAAAAAAGTAACTTTTTATCTAAATAAAGGAATCTATTTTCATTTTTTTTTAAAGGATTGAATTATAGAATATCAAACAAAAAAGGAAAGATCGTTAATTTCATCCATTAAATGCTAATATGATTCAACATGTCACTAAAAATTCCATGCGGATAGGTGAGTTAGATGAGAATAGATTCTTTGAACACACAAACGCTTTTTAATATTCGGATGAAGCTGAAGAAATTGCTCGAAGACACGAAGGAGAGTTCTCGGATCCTGAATAGATTTTTGGATCCTACTCCGCAGTTCACATTGAATTTTTATACACATGTAAAACCACATTGACATTTAACGTATTACTGACAGATGAAATTAATGATCTTCACATTTTTGTTTGATATTTAATAATCCAATCCTTTGTTGGAAAAAAAAACACAACTGAAATATTCTTTAAAAAATTTAGATAAAAAAGTTATTATTTTTTTTTTTTTAAGTTTCCCGATATAAAAGAGATGTTCGAAGTTTTGTTTGATCTATGGTATAAAACAGTTGTCAAACAAATAAATTTGCATGAAAACTACAAAAAACATTTTATAAAGTCACCCGAGCATAACGTAACGTTTGTAAATCTACCCATTGACGGACCTTTAACCGTTGCTTTTCAAAATAATCAACACAAACTTTTTTTTCAAACGACAAATTTGAGCTCCCTGATAATATCAGGAAAACCCTCTGTCTTCATCCTGGTGAGCATTTTTGCTTACACCCGGTTTTAAACTCAAGACCTTAAAGTTTCAAGTTCACCCTAAATACCAATCCATCTAATGGTTGGTATAATCAGTTTGTAACTATTGCTAGAAACATAGGGGACATAGGGGACATCATCAGCCATCATTCCATAAAAATAGTGGTAGCTAAAATTACTCAAAATTCATAATCAATTAAGAACAGAAAAGGAGTAGTATTGAAGTCCTTGTAAAATATACAGCTAGTCAAATAGTCTAAATTCTATAAATTTAACAAAAGAAATTTAGAATCCATAAGCATACAAAAGAGCATAAGATACCAAAACTCTTCCTCTGCTGATATTTTCATAATTACTTGGTTTCATCTTCTTCCAAATCATCATCTTCACTGTGAGCCGATCTTAGTGTTTGAGAGACCATAACAATATGAGCAATAAAATGGCGAGCATTGCAATTCTATGGATTAGAAAAGGGTCGTTTACAACTAAAATGGGTCAAACGTTTCCCATAGTGTTTTTTTTTTACGAAAAGGAGAAATATATAGTTGCCCATAGTGTTATATTTAATATAAAAAGGTATAAAACTTACTACCAAATGTAACTGAAAATGGTGCTTATTATTATAATGATATAAGTTTAGTTCACCTGTATACATTTTTTACCCATTACCCAACCCGCCCAATTTGCAACCACAATAGATGGTGCCTGGTGACATCGGAATGCTAATGGATACCATCTGCTTCTAATGTAATGATGAATGATGATAACTATTGCCTAAAAGAGGGAAAACTTATTTAGAGTAGAGGCATGTCTTTACCTCATTGAATTCTGAGATGGAGCCCAAAGAGCACAGATGACACAGAAAAGAGAGACAGAACGTGCCAGAAGGCAGGGATGATCCAATCATTTTGCCATTGCTCATTGTATATATCAGTTGACTTAAAATAAAGCTGCAACAAAGACAATAAAGCACTGTCAAAAGTACGTACGATGAAGAACCAGTGTTCGATATCATGGTTACAGCAGGGGTTTTGTACTTCTGTAGTTCTGTTGATGAAGTTTCAGTTCCTAAGAACTTCTATGTCTGTATGCTACAACTCCTGATTATGCATAGAGGAAGCATGTAACATTACTTTTTCTGTATGCACAACACGAAGTATTGACAATGTACTCGTACCAGGATGTGAACAAAAGGCTTGATTGGATGGCTGACGTTCAAGCCGGGACAGGTATTGTAGCTGATAGTGATCCTGCTGACGAGCAGAGA
This sequence comes from Solidago caesia, assembly GCA_028566075.1. Taxonomy (NCBI): domain Eukaryota; kingdom Viridiplantae; phylum Streptophyta; class Magnoliopsida; order Asterales; family Asteraceae; genus Solidago; species Solidago caesia. The sequence goes on from JAOXNX010000035.1 coordinate 1,283,345, forward strand.
ATATGCAAGAACAAAGCTGCAGGTCTTGCACGTGCAATTGATTTTGCTGGGTCCTCATTTGTGGATAAATGAGAATTAAGATCAAGTGGATGTCGTTTATGAGCACTGGTTTAATAAATTCCAATGTCATGCTTGGTTGTCTCTCGTATTAGTAAATTTTCATTAGACACTGGTTTCCATGGTTCGTTTGAGGTATTGTCTTTCAGTCATTCAGAACAAAAAGTTATTTTTGTTTATGAGTGATACAAAGCCAATTTCAAGCTTTTGGCTGTTTTTGTGTGTGTGTGTGTGTGTAAACTGTAGTTGCAGACGAAAATGTAACTTTATTGACAGATAACCTGCTGTTGATACATAATTGAACATTTTCTTCTGTTTGCTAAACCTGCTATTGTGATTATGATCGTTTAACAGATAACATATTTGCAACTTTAAGTTCAGTTGAATTATTAACGTTAATATCATATAAAAGATGAAATGTTCAGATTATATTAGCGTAATACTGCTCAAAACAAAAGATTTGCATCTGATGTCAGGAATCAAAAGACAGCTTATGTTTGCAGAGGCGTGATCTAAAAGGTCAATAATCCAATATCAAAGCCAAACTTGGTGTAGATAATCCCTGATTACCTGGTACAACATCTCGACAATATCAACAATCTCAACCTGCCATTTAACCATGCAATCTTTCCTGCTGGATCACCCATTCTGAGACTATCTATTCGTAACTATTAAAAGTAAAATGTCTATTTCAACACAAACAGAAGATACATGCCGATAATGTTTGCATACCTTCATTTGTTGACAAGTGAGAAATGCAAAGACTTAGTATGGTTTAAGTCAGATCACAAGGAAATAAAATGAGCTGCAGTATTATTATCACTAAATTTCTACTTAAAAGTGTATCTTTCAGTCACTAGGAAATGACAGATTTTTTCTTCTTTTGCCTATGGGTAACGCAAAGCCATTTCCAAGCTTTTGGCTTTGATGTTTTTGTAGTTGATGAATTTTAATTTTTTACAACTCAACCACATATTGTTTGTGATGTTTATACAGGAATGAAACACTTATACACCAAATCACATGAAGTGGTTATGACTGGTTTTGGGCTTCTGCACCTTCCCCTCCCTCAAGCTGGTCCAGACAAACATATGACATATTATCATGTATTGCCACATCCAATTATTTAACTCCTTAAAAGACACAAATAATTAATCTTCGGTCATATTATATAGTATTCTTAACTTAAAACGTACATTAAGCTACCATTTTGAGTTTCACATGACATAAAAAGTTACTTGTGCTTTGACAAAGTTGTATGATATGCAGAATCTTAGTGAAGTCTTTTTATCCTATACATTGCTTGGATTCTAAAATAGGACCTGTTTTTTTTTTCAAGGCTGGCATTTAGGTCAGGGTCGGTCAGTGGGTTAGCGGGTTGTAATTGACCAACCCAACCTCAAACCTGCTAAACGGACCTGGCATGTAACAAAACCCCAGCAAAAAGCATACCAAATACACCTTCTATTGAAGTCCTTTTTCATAGCTTTTGTATCTCAAGAGCAAGTTATTATTGTTTATAAATCTGCATACATTTGGTATACGATTTCATTGCTATATGAATTGTATGAGAAAGTTGATATCCAGTGACAAACATAGACATAGAGAGACAGATGCAGACTAATCAACCGAAACATACAACAACAATGATAGTATCCAAATGGTAAAAAATGAAAGCTTACAAGTATATAAGTATGAATCGTGATATCTATTCTCGATCTTGAACTAAATTGTTGATCATGGTTGCCAATGGGAGAGTTCCTTTTGCCATGATCTCTATCCTACAAGTATTAGAAGCATGAGCAAAAAGAGAAAGCCCGAATGTCAATAACTCAGGCAGAAACAATCTTGATGACAAAAACCCATGCCAATAGCGAGGTTCTAAATCAAAAAACGCATCAAAAAACCTTCTTGTCCCTTCCAAGTCGAGTTTAAGCAAGATATCCATACCAAAACAAAAGAACTCTCGTTGTCGTCTTCTCTCTATTGGCCACAAATCCCTCCAAATTTCTGTTGATAGATCAGTTCCCAAAACCAGTTTTTCAGAATTAAGATACTGAATTATTGATTTTGCAACAATTGGGGCGGCAGCTAAAGTTCTTGCAACCATATATCCAGTGGAAGGATGCACCATCCCTGCCGTGCCACCTATTCCAAGAACTCTTTGAGGTAACACAGGAAGTGGGCCACCCATTGGGATCACACAACGCTCGTCTTCCTCAATGCTTTTCACTTTTATACCCATATGCTTTAACCGACACACCATTCTTTCTTGAATATCTTCCATTTTTAGCCCAGGGCGAGCCACAAGTGAAGTTTCTTCAAGAAATATTCTAGTGGATGAAAATGGCATAGCGTAAAGAAAAGTTGGAATCTTTGAATTTCTTTCTTTGACTTCAGGATTGTTGTTAAGATGTGAATCTCTCCAATCCATGAAGAGCATTTTATCGACATCAAAAGGGTGTTCTTCTACTTCTGCTAGAATGCCATACGCTACTTGGTACCCGGGATTATAAGGCTTATCATATTGAACAAGCGATCTTGAAAACCCAGTAGCATCAAGAACCAACGTCGCTTGAATTGTCACACCATCGTTGCAAATCAACAATGATTTGAATTCTTCATGAATGACTTTAATTACTTTGGCTTGATGAAACTTAACACCGTTTGTTATACACTTTTGTAACATCTTTGTCTTAAGTTCTTTTCTATTGACCCTCGCATAAGGTCTATCAAGACTCTTTGTCGAATTTTCATCAATGTAAACAACCGCACTTGACCAAGTAGTATCCAAACAATCTAACAAATCCATAGCCTCAAACTCATCAACCCAAACACCATAATTATTAGGCCAAATCAACTTGGGGGACGGGTCAATCGAGCACACAGTAAGCCCAGCCTCGGACACTTGTTGAGCAACAGCTAAGCCCGAAGGCCCACCACCAACCACCACTAAATCCACCACAAGACCCTTTGAGGAATCATACATAGGAAGCTCAAAATCAAGATTTTCTTTCTTGATTTCAGGAACAAGCTCTAAAAGAGCACTACTACTTGCCTTAACATGTTCCCATTTGAAATTCGATTTTTTGGGGCCAAATCTAAAGTCATGAACTTGAGACTTACATGTACTAAAAGTATTCAAATTTCCTGCAAATTTATTAACTGGGTGTAAAAATTTAAAACAACTATGTGTTCTTAACAAAGTATCCATCAATACCCAGATGTAATTTCAACTAATTTTGATGTTATATCAACCAAAAATCCAAACTTTATTCAGCACATATCCAAGAAACTTAAATGGGTTATTAAAATAATAATGTCTTTGCCACCGAAACTCGCTTATACACGACCATTTGCTTGAAAAAAATTCTGATAAACATAAAAAGAGCCTTTGTTGCCTTCCTTACAAATGTTTACCTTCTTCTTCTGCTCAGCGCACCTTTCCGGCCACACACAAAAAGTGTAGGATTGATGATCGTAATATACAACTCAAATAAAATAAATTATGTGATGATGTTATTTATGAGATTAACAAACAAACAAACAAACAAAAGGGATAATTTGTTTGTGATCTTCAAATAAAAGAAAAGGTAAAGTCACATATATGGAGATGGATAAGGTATAACATGTGAGTTGAACCACACGGGTGACGGGTGGGTTCTATTTTATAAGACCGCCAAACAACAACAACAACAACCGAACAACAACAACAACCGATACTCAATCCCGGCAACAACCGATACTTAAGACCGTCAAACAATACCTCCTTAATCTTCTAACATATTACATTAAAAATATAATTCATTAATTCTCTACTATTTTTATTTGTTTGATTTTACCCTGATCAAATTATTAAAAAGATTATTATTCTCATCTAAAGGATATATATAAATGAAAGATAAAGTTCTTCACCGTGCAAAAATACGATGGGTCTTCTCGGTAGGTCCGTTTTTTTTATTTATTAACTTTCATTCTCTTACAAAATCACAACTTGATATATCGAGTTGTATTTCAACTTTAGATGATTTATCCATAAATGAATTCATTCTAGCTGTCTTTCTTTATTTTAATATTACATATATATACTAGATTAATATTCGTATGATGTACGGATATAAAAAAATATCTAGTGAAAATTTTTAAACTGTTTGGTTCACATAATAAAACACATCAACTTGTATTTTGGTAAAACAACAACAACAACAACAACAGCAGTACCCAATCCCTGCATAAGTGGGTTATGGGGGAGGTGAGATGTAAACAGTCTTGCCTCTACCCAAAGGTACAGAGACTGCTTTCATAAGGACCTCCGGTCAAACAGGTAAAAAAAACAAGAGAAAATAAGATGTAAGAAACCATACATGTCGACTGCGTATCACATATCTGCATTAATAATATAGTAGAAGTGACAAAAACATACAACATAGCACACGTGTAAGTAGAAATTAACGCAGGATGCATGAACAACCTATGTTACTTAGTAGCTTTGGCCGCCTAGCCAGCAAAAAAAACTGCCCCTAAAAACTCGTAAAAGAGGTACTTACCTACTATATTCTTCTACACTAATCCTATTCCTCCAAGATCCCTTCATAGGTCATGTCCTCTGACAGGCAAAACCCATTTGGGTCAAGACGCTAGAGTAACCTCCCCCCATGGTTTAGGCCTACTTCTTCTCCTGGCCAAACCATCTCAATCGACAAACGTAAAAAGACAGAGATCAAACAAAACCAAAAAAGAAAATCTAAGTAACCTTTTCCTATATGCCTTCCCCTCCTAGGCC
>JAOXNX010000035.1:1327552-1338833 GCA_028566075.1 Solidago caesia
TATGTATGTGTATAATCTGAATATATGGTTAAAATATATGTATGTGTATAATTAATTATATGATCTAACAAAAAATAAAAAAAATATATTTGTGTCTAATATACTTGTATTTTTTTTTATTATATATACACATTGAAAGAAATGAAAATTCATGTTTTCATGAATTATATGTATTCGCGTAAATTTTTTTACCAGGTACTAAAAGTGTGATTTTGGTATAAACACAGGTACCATTCTTGTAATTTACCCTTTTTTTTTAATGAAAAAGACATTTTTACCCTTGCACGTGCCTAACATGTGACCAGATTTAACGAAAAGTTTGACTCTGTTAGCCGGAGGTACTGCGATTGTAAATTTTTGACATGTTTGGGTACTATTCGCGTAAATTTTTTTTACTAGGTACTGAATATGTGATTTTGGTATAAACACAGGTACCATTTTTGTAATTAACCCTGAATAATAAAGAAAGGAAAGCATATATAATATAGCATATGGAATGGAATGGAATAGATGGAGCCCAACTGCCCAAGTGGTGCGATTACAAAGGGATTTATTCTTGCCACAATCATTCCTATATTACTTGGCCCACAATGGCTATGACCTTCTTGGTCCAATATACATACTGATTGAGTGATTGGTCCCACCATTTATACTTAATTAAGTTGCATTTCCATGATCGATCTCACATCCATCATCTCACACTTGGTCAATATTAGTCATGGTCATACTTCACGTTCGTGGACGGACTTGGTATATACATTTATAGAAATTTATAATCACTATCGATCTTATACATAGATTTTGCAGTATTTAAATGTCTATATATAGTTGCAATTCACATGCAATACTCTTAATTATCTCTAATTAATTAACCATTAAGTAACATAGATTGAACTCTTCATTTAGACTGAAGTTTTTTTTTCCAACCTTCATTATTGTTTAAATATAAACTTTCTCATGAAATCTCTTAGCATTAAGCTATAAAGAACTCCTAAAAGTACCTATTAAACACACCATATACGTATTATTACTCATTTTCAAACTATTGGGGTTGCTAATCGAAAGTTAAAAGATACCGTTGGTGAATTTAATAATAGGGTTTTAGAGCTAGATGGCTAGGCTAGGGGTTGATTTCAATGGTTTTAAGTAAGGAGCTTGCTTGGTAGGATCTGGTTTTTACTTGAAGCTAGCCATATTGATCTATGGTGACTAAATGATATTCTTCTCAAATCGAACGAAATCATACAAAACTCTTTGGAAACTATTAATCAAATTAATTACATTTGGTGTGTTCAACTGGCAACTTATAGTAGTTTTTGGGAGCTTGATCTTATGATTTTCATAAACTTAAGCTCATAAGCTTTGTTTGGCTATCAAAACATTTGGTAGCTTTTGGTCGTAGTTATATATATTGCACCTTTTAAAATTATTATTTTTGCTCTTTTACGTTATATTACATTCGTAAACTACATCTGTTTTGTCAAATACATTATACTAACAAAATTTATAGCTACAAGTTTCAGCCAGCACCTATTTGGTTGCTAGCTCCAACTACAAGCTACGATCTACCAACTCTAGATACATGTTCGAGCTACAAGCTATTTTTGACAAACATGTCCATTATTAATAAATCTAAATATGACTTGTGCTTCAATTTGTGAGTAAAGGAAAAACAAAAACAGACCGATCAACATCAAGCAACCCCTTTTGCAAATCTAACTACTCTTAATTGTCTTCATGTGCATGCACCTGTGGGTGGGGTGGGACTGGACCCAAAGACATGGTCATGTGAGTGTACACCATCAAAGAAATGAAAAAAGCATTACCATTAAGTCATATGGGAAACTGGTAGTTGAGTTGCAAATGAAGCCAAGATGTTAAGCCACAACCAGTCATAGATCAAAGTCAGTACAACATTTATTTAATTGACATAATAAAAAATGGATAAACTACTTCCATGGTGAAAAAACCACTTCAAAGGTGACTTACTAGTTAACATATTGTACCTCTATATATAAGATGTCTTTGGTTCGAATTCGATTAAGTACAATTTTGAAGGTGGTCAGAGAAAGGTTTGGAAATGGTCACATGATTTCCTAGTTAGGCTGCATATATCTCAATAAAAAAGACCCACCTTTTCGGGTAACCTGAATAAGAAAATCTTATCCATTGAACCATTATTGGCCCTTAACCGACCGGTCTCACAGTCAACATGAATCATGTAACACTATGATTAAAAGGATTTGAGATATGATTTGAATCAATGACTTCCATTTTTATGTTGCATGTCTCGTGCCACTAAACTACCATCGTGTTTAAATGCATTTCTAGATTAACCATTTAAAACTCATTATGTTTATATTTTATGTTGTCAAACTAGAAAGAATTTGGGGAATTTGATCTATTACATTAACCCCTCATGCTATCAAAGAATTTGGGGAATTTGATCTATTACATTAACCCCTCATGCTATCAAACTATGACTAAGTACATAATTACACATTCGACTGTTTAGTCTCTCTAAGTTACATTAACTTATTGCGTTGCTAGTAAGTATAGTAGCTACTACAAAATTTTGATAGTAAATATATTAGCAAGCCAAGAGGATGATATCACCTCTTATAATTGCTACAAATAGATCTAGTTAAAAAAAATTAATCACTTTTTGTGTACACTAGTGACATGCTTTAACTTCACTCATTATATCAAGTATATATAGTAACAATATTCTGCATTGTTTTTATTGCAACAAAATCTAATGATTAATTTATTTGTACTGGCTTTGACTTAGCAAAACTTTTGAAAAAAAAAGTGTTCATTAACTATTTAAATGGCTAGTGTTTAATTTGTATGATCTATTTTTTTGGTACATCATTTTTTTTTCAATGAAAAGCAATAACTTCCTGTAAGAAGTTTACATTTAATCCAGTCAAAATAATATTTGTTTGATAAGTAGCTTGCGAATTGATTGCAAGTGGGGTATGTACATATGTATGTTACTAAATTTCGAAACTGTGACTACTGACTAGCTACTAATTTCTCACTTGTGAAAAACAGAAAACTTATAGAAACCTGTTTTTTTAACCTTGTATGTCAATATACTATTAACATTAATAATTTTAATATATTACAAAATTGGATGAAAAATAATGTAAATAATTAAAAATTGGTGTTTTAAAAAAGCAATAAATCAAGGCCGACAAGCATGGGGTTGTCTTGTCATATCAAACTTCAATTTTTGGTGGCTTTCTCCAAATTTTTAACTTCCACACAAAATACAAAAATATGTTGAAAAACAATATCAAAAATATTTGTATCTATATTTATATATTCATTAAATAATTAACCAGTCAAAGTCTCCATATATCAATGGCATAGTTTTATTGTCCATAACTTATTAAGTATTTATTAGTGTTTAAGATAGGTATTTATTTGGGATCTACAAAATGATGTTATTTGTGTTTTTTTAATCTAGAATGAAAATATAAGGTGTTTGAGTTGTGATGTAACATTTTTGTTCAAGAACCTTAAGCAAGTGAGATAAGTTATTTTTTATTATTATTTTTAAAAAGGATTATCCTGGTTAGAATAAGTGAGATAAGTTGTAGAATACAATATAACTTATTTATTTTCTCTAAAAATGTATAGTAAAACTTCACTAACGATAGATATGGATATTTAAAACGTAAAATCAATCGTATTTGGATTAAAGCAAATGGAGTAGGAAGTCTATCGCACCATGAAAATCACTGTGTATTGTGTGATCTATCACTCGAAAGATAGGAGTCTTCAATGTGATGACTCATCTGGAGTGTGTTTTTAGGTGATGTCGAAATTTGAGGGTGTTTATCACTAGACGTTCTTTGGTATCTCATATATATTATCATTCGTTTTCAATAACTAGTTAGTCTGTTAGTGTGAGTTAAAATCGCATCTTGAACATTAGGTTATTTGTTTATAAATGTAGATATTATTCCAAAGTGAACCAATTTATAACACTAAAAAAAGTCTAACCTGAACATCTGAAATATATACTTGGTAACCAATATAAATATTTGTCAGAAACACATCCGATTATCCGAATATATAACATGGGCCATTGGAAGGTAAAATGGGCCAGGGGAGTATCAAGTATGAGCCCACCCATGACCCATCTGTTGCAAACTTTATTGACTAGTGAGTACTTACAAATCCTAATATATAAGATGGGCTATTTGAAGGTATAATGGGCCCCCTTTTTTTTTTCTTCTTGAATTTAACTGTATGCCATCATATGTTAGGTGTTAAATTAACAGGAAGTGATATTAGTACAACTTCTTTTTATAGATGTATTAAAACTGTGCATTACTGGCTTGTATAGTCAGCTATAAAACTTGTATGTTGTGGTACATCCATCAAAAATAATGGTACGAATATCACCTCACTAAATTAAGGGTTTAATCACTGAATACCCAATGTATTTTTCTTTTTATACATGGTTGCACCACAAACTTTTTTATTGATGCTGAGGAAGGTAGGTGTCATTTTAATGGGTCAACGACGTTAGAACCATGTACAAAAGGAAAAATATGTTGAGAATATACATCAATTTTAAAAAAGTATGTTGGAATATACATCAATAAAAAAAAAAAATAAAGGTATGAACCATGTACAAATTTTAAAAGTTTGTTGGGAATATAAATCAATAAAAAAATTTATCGGGCAACCATGTACAAAAGGAAAAATACGTTGGGCATCCAGTGATTAAACCCTAAATTAAAATATAATTTAAAAGTTGCTTATTATATTATGAATCTTTAAATTTGTTGAGACATAATAGCTAATGGTTATTATATAAAAGATCTTGATAGAAATGATCATAAAGATTATACTTCGGAAGTGTTTGGCCTGGCTTATTTTTGAAGCTATGGCTTATTTTCGATATGCCAATTTTTGTGTGGCTTGATTTTTGGTTAATGAGCTTATTTTTCAATTTTAAGTCATGATAAGCACATTAGCAAAAAAGAAAGAAAAAAAAGTCATAAGCTTCGAAAATAAGCTACGCAAAACCCCACCTTAATGGTACAAATATCAAACACCTATCTTCGTTTCAAAACTTAAGATGCATTATGCATGATGATACTCGTTGAAAGTCCAGAACAATGATAACATTGGCAAGTCGTCGTCGTCGTCTTCTTTTTTTTTTTTAACAGCCATTGGCAAGTCTTCTAACCCATAGTTTTAGACTGAAATGGTTCTTCAAATATTTACAAATTACAACTAACAAATAACTGAAAACTTACAGTATAGAAACACTTCTAAAATTCTACATTCAGTTAACTAGTTTATTTTAAGTTTTGAGAAGACAAACCTGCAAGCATTTTGGATCATAATTAGAGAATTGCCCAGAATTTCTTTTGGCAAATTAGTACCGGTTCTGATTGCTTTTGTTGATCTTCAAGTACAAATGAATTAACCTCCCATAGGAACTTTAAGGCGATATCTCTTATTCTTGATATAATGTATTCATTGTCTCTGATAATAATAAAGCCCTGCACAAAACAAGTTTAAATGTGGTTGAATCATATGCACCCGACACATGTAAAAGTTTTGCATTTGAGGATGAAAAACATTTCCAAATCCTTTCTGCTTTATAAATATGGACATCTGCAGAAAGGCTAAATGGCATTTACAGTGACATGTACAAATAAGACATGAGACAGAGATATTTTCGCATTGCCATGGGTTACGTTTAGTCACCTGTAATGTAGGGACAGAAAATGGTACTACCTAAATCGTCATAGTGAGTACGTTCTTTAAACCTTCTCGACACCTTTATGTTCATTTAGTTTATATACCTCTATAACATGGCTTCGTAAACCGGACAGGTTATCAAACCAGCCTGTTGTCTGGTCCTAAATAAACCAGTTTCATGTAACTAAAAATAAGAACACCCTGAAAAATGAAGCCCTGGGGAGACCAAGACCACGACTGTCCAGAATGAGGCGCCACATCCTGAAGCGGTCTGCCAAATATTCTTTTGTTCTGAATCTTAATACCGCGGATCCTGGATTGATTATATGACCAAAATATTGATGAGTGAGGGAAAATGCCCAAGGAAGAGGCACCAAACTACAATAACCTATCTACTTCTCAGAAGCAAGATTCTAAAGGTTAGTACTTTGAGTCTTTGATGTATATAATAATTATAAGTGACGTGCCATTCATGTAATGTCTTTTTAGCATTATCCTTTCTGTTCAAATCTAGGAAATGGACGCTATGAAAGTGAGGATATATTTGATGATGTGCTTGAAGATGTAGATTTGGCTTCCTACGAATAAACTGAAGCCTAAAGTTTTAAATTTGAATTTTAACGTTTCAAATTTAGCTAACATTGAATCTTGTTTCAAACTTGGTTAACATTGGATCTTGTTATATGTTTGAAAGATTAACTTTTAGATTGTATTTTTCCAATATTATGCTCATAAGACCAGTCCAAGGTCTGGTATTCAGTTTTCAAAAGAAAAAAAGACGGCCTTGACCACACATGAGGTGCCTGATTAGGTATAGCCATGGACTTTCCAAGCTTCATGATTACCTTTTCTTTTTTTTGTTTATTTGCAAGAAACTGGTTTTCTGCCAGTCAACGGGCTAGTCCAATTTTCAAAACCATTTTTACAAACACATGAAAATGTTTGGAATGGATCAATGCAGTTGTGTGGCCAGAAACCAGTCAAAAGAGCACAGACCATTTGTTCTAAACTTCTAATAGAGACTAATTTGAGAGAGACCCGCTACTATATATGATTATTTATTCAAATAGCACTTCATGTCATTAAGTTAAATCAGCCTCCGTGCAGCAACAAAGGGTGTGCAGCTGAGCAACGTAAGAGCTGATTAGATGATTATACAAGACCTATAACCTTAGCCTTTAATGAGCGAAAATACAACTCCTTACCACTTCAATATGTTGGTTTTTACAACATTATCCAAGCTGCAATATATCTTAGACGAGCTAATCAAACAACTAGTTAAGTTCCTTTTGTTCATATGAAGATTTTCACTCTTGTTAAATAGTATGCTTGATTGCTTCTTGATCATGCAGAAAACTAGCATCATCTCCTTTAGTGGAGTTCTATCATTTCACTAGGCTACAGTTTACTCGTGTAAATCACAAGATTATAAACTTTTGACTGTTTTTCTTTGATTATAGGATCAATATAAGTTCATCTCTTTATGATATTGCAATCAAAAAACAACTTATAGCACACAAACTAGTTGAGGGGAACAAGACAGAGAAAAGATACCTGAGGTCGTATAAGACGGTCCATCTCTAGCATAATATCTTCCAATAAGCAACCATTTTGATGGTTTCCATAGTGAGAGAATAGATACCTCGCATGTAGCAGATCATATGTGCGTGGATACGATGAGAATGGCTCACACCTATAGATGGAAAAAGATAGATCAATATCTTGTAGAGGTGGCAAATTCGGGTGGTTAGGTGCATTGGGTAATAAATCACAATGAGTTTAGGTCAAAATTGGTACTTCTTTGGAACGGGTTGGGGTAGGTCACCTAAGCACTTTTTGTCCAAAAGCTTTATGTTTAGATGAGATAACTATTTTTGCCTGTTTAGATAACTATTTTTTAGTTGAGCCTTGACAAATAAAACATACCCCAAATCGAACAATTCATAATTAAATGGGTCAGAATGTCACCTCAAGTACAATCTGCTAATTCAACTCACCAGTCATGAAAAGCACCAATTAGACCCCGTTCATAAATAGCCGATAAAGTGTTGTTCATTATAGCAGGGACTACATTCATTACCCACACAGGCCAGGTACTAAAGGCAACTGCAAATCCGCCATAATGGGCGTTCATGTCCATAGTATTTCTAACTGCTGTATCATTAACATTCATCAACCTCCAATACTCATGGACTTGATCTTGCCAATAAAGGGTATCAGAAAGAAATTTCTCTTGTGTGATACCTGCACCCAAATTATTGTTTTTAAAAAAAACACTAAGATTGTATGCAATCCCGCATCAGCCAGAAATAACTAAAGACATGCCTATAGAGTTAAGACTTTCTGAATACATTGAAAACCGCTGTGGTATAGGAGTGAGTTTTTGCGAATCGGGACCTGCAGTGCCAAGTGTAACACAATTTCTTAACGGTATTTTCCATGATATCTTATCATCATCATCTACAGAATCACATATATTTATGAAATTCTGCTCTGCATTCTGCTGAAGGCAAACTTGATCAGCTTCTTTAATCCATATTGCTGTCTGAACTTTCCTAGCAATAAGCTTCCAGCACATTCTAGAAGTTACGTTCACCAACTTATCCCAAATAAATGGATAATCCTTGTCCTTTCTATAAGCTGGAGGAGCGGAATATATAAAATACCCATTTGGCCGAAGAAGTCGATTTATTTCTTTTAGTAGAATCCCATCTAAACATAACAATTAACACTAAGTTAATAAAGTGGAATAAGCACCTCATACGTGCTGGGAACTGAATATATATCATTAAGTATACAGGTTTTTGTCTATGAAGACTAGAGAATGCAATTTCGACACATATACTTATGAACGGATCAATTTGGGTTTGCTTTATCTGATTCTCTAATGGGTCAGAACTCAGAAGTTTAAAATCAAAAAGGAGTGCAGAAACGAAAACAGGTTAAAAGTTGCCCAAAAGTGTATTTAAATGCATATAATATACTCAAATTACTTTAGTCAGAACATTGTATTATCATTATATATTTGTAACCATATTTTTAGCACACAAACATAAAGGGGTTAAAAGGTGTTTCGGGCCAGCCAAACTGATACGACACACACCAAAACCCATATAACGTGGCTACCCAGCCCATCTGACCCGCTCATTTTGCCAGCTCATATATAGAAAACATACCATTCTCATGCCAATCAACACGACATCTTGAACAGTGAACCATTTCAAAAGAGTGGCTGGGATAAGGTAGTTGTTTTGTAGCTAAAGCGGATATCATAGCACCAATTCCGCGTTCTAAAGCAAATTGAATTTGATTTTCATGACCATCTTTGGGAGCAAATGACATGGTTTGTATATTTAATGGAAGAAGATATGCAGAAAAGCTGGCAACTCCACAACCAACATCCAGAACTTGATATACACCGGCCGAACGAAGATCACCTGTCTCATTGGTTATCATATTGCCTAATCTGTCTCATTGGTTAATAAAGCTTTAGTATCCGCAAAGAATACACGCTACACAGACCTAAAATTCAAGTTTCTTTTAAAAATTGATGTATGGGTAAATTGCATTATAAAAAGAAAAGGTTCTTTTAAGGTAATCTTCAATTTTACCGGTTAGGACCCAAGTCAAAAAAAATATGCCAAAATGGTCAAAGTTAGTGCCATATCAGCTGCGACAGCATCATTTTCACTGGGTAACCATGTCAGCTTACATTTAAGATTTTGAGACTTTGTAGGTGTAAATACAGTGTGTTACCCAAATAAAAAATGGGGCAAAAGTTAGTTAACTTTTTATGCCATTGTCCCTTTATATATTTCAAGTTATAGAATCATATTGGATGGATCCAAATCTTAAAACGCTTCAAATAAAGCAGTAAAAGGTCAATAATCTTGTGCTCGACGAACAAATGAGCAGTGCCTTCTAAACAAAATTTGAGATAAATGTGTATCCGGAAAGCGTATAATCTAAAAGCAAGTCCAGTTGAGTTACCTCTGAATGTATTCACTGGCTCCATGTTTAAAGTGAGTACCACCACCTGGAAACCACCACAGTTGATCCTTTTCATGAACCCAGTTTTGACCACCTTTGACTTCAGCAAGATGTGTATGATTCACATTGCTCCGCCACACATAGTCTCGACTAGTTGGCCATCTTATTGGCATCTTGTAATCTTGTGGTGGCGGTATCAAGCAAAATAAGCGTCCTTCTAGTGGCGGGCAATGCCTCTCTAATTCTTCCCTTCTGGAATGATCTAAGTTTGGGGATAACTCTTTGATATATTTAGGATCATGGCAAGGAATGTATTCGTTAAATTCTATAGGGCATATGTCCATCCCAGTTTCTGGAATTTTAAGTAGTGAAGTACGATAAGTAAGAGTAACTTTGTTACTAAACTAAATGTAGGACTACCTGCAAGCATAAGAAATCTGATCAGTTGAAATGAACTTTATTGTTAAGTAAAAATACGTATGCTCTTCTGTAATCTTCTCTTTACTACTAGAATTGAGTCCAACATGTGATAGCAGTAATGTCACTAAATAATAACAAAGTTTCACAACTGTTACATGTAAGTTATAGTTTCTGGCATGCCACTCCCAACAATTTTACACATTAACGGATGATAATCCAGGTCGTGTGTCAATAAAGAAAAGAAAAAATTCCATAACTTTGAAACCACAGAAATTGCTAAGAAAGGTAACGAAAGATCATGAATTTAACAATTTCTTGGCCATTAAAAATAGCGAACCTTCGATTTCTGACAAATTTAGGGACACGAATATAGCTAACATTTTACGAAAAAGAAAATATTCAACTTTGGAACCATCCTTAATTTAGTCGTAAGTCTATCTATCCAACTTTTGTCATATGACATCAATACAAGTAAAAGACCGACACCGATTACATACCATAAAGATATTTAAAAGTTCTATCAATTGTTCAGAATGGCGACGAAACCTTGACCCGTCCATTTAACCCAACTAACCCTTCCCTAGGCAATATCCAGATGTCTTTGGGTACCACCATAACAGATTCGAATGGGTGACCATTGTTGAATCAGAAAATACCACACACACACACTTACACAAAGTGATTTCACTCTAAGTTTCTGATTGATTAATTAACTAATGAAAGGAAATTACAACTTAAATAGAAAAGCACAAGTGCCCACAACGTACACTTTGCCCACGACTCCTAATAAGACTCCAACTTTCCTAATTACTCGGCATTACCATTTCTTCAAATGCGTTAACTGACACATAAATGACAAAATAACCAAAGTAAACTATCTAAAGTTACTAAACCAAAAAATAACATGCAACAAAGTACAAGATTAATATAAACCCATATAAGAACAACCACCACCTTTTGTATGGTTCAAATTAAGACACACTAAATAATAAATATATCATTCTTTTGACATAAACAATAATAAATAAAGAATAATAAGTAAAAATGAGAAATTTATTAAAATATATATGGGGATAACTTATATGATGTTAACAGTATATAGTTAGGTGATGTTAGTGAATGTTTGTGAGGGGAAACA
>JAOXNX010000035.1:1360944-1377036 GCA_028566075.1 Solidago caesia
AGTACTTACACCGAGGCAAATAAACTAGTCAGTTTCGTTTCATGATCCTTAGTACAGCATATATACACTGTTTCCCCAGCATTGATTAATGTGTTTGATCAATGGCTACTTACATCTTGTGGTTCATAATACTTATATATATATATATATATATATATATACATATACACTTTTCTTATAGCATTGTGGTAAAACAATGGCTACTCAAATCTTTTGGATTATATATATTTATTTTTAAAACTTTTGGAACTCACCAACTTTATGTTGACTCGTTTTAGCATGTTTTTCTCAGGTGATTAAATGCTACTATCTGTACATGTGACCACTTTCCGCTGCATATCACACTTGGATCCTGGCTTACCTTCAGACTTAGAGCTGACACATCAATTTGCTAAAGACTTTGTTTACTATTTAATATCTTCAAATATTAAATAGATATTTTCAGAAACATTATCTTTTCTTAAAAACTTTGAAATATAAGTTTGCAAATAGTATTATTTATAAATATATTTTAAAACGACAACATTTTGTGGTCGTTCAGTATTTCTTGTGTTGTGAAATCATGTACGTCACATCCCGTCTAGGGTGTCTAGGGCGGGTGTGACATAAGGTGTTCATCGAACCGTTCAAACCGTTATGCCTCTTCTTGATACAAATTGAGACAAATAGACACGAAATTATATGGAAATAAAAGAAAGAAAAACTAAACTCAACTGTCAAGTCGGCCAAACCGAACCGGCTTATATGGTTTGGTCTGGTCCAGCCAAGACAACTTATTTGATTTGATATGATTTGATATATATTGAAACCGAAATGACAGATTGATTTGAGATTTAGTCAATACGGAACCAAACCGTATGTTGAACACTCCTAATAAATACCATACTGATACCAATATCAAATGTTTTTATAATAATTTTTTTCTCTTTTGAAAAAACACACCTAAAGTGTTTTGTGACCAATGAGTGAATCAACTTCTAGATTTTGATCTGACCAATACTACCAAATTACCACCACCACGACCAATCCCCCTCTAGTCCTCATCGCCGGCGATCTCACACCACTAAAACACAAATCAACTTTTTCATATTACTTTAGCTTTTTCCATTGGTCTAACATGGGTGGTACAATTCACAAAATTCAATCAATCTAAAGCATCCATTAAAATCACACCATCAAATTTTCATATCAAACCTAACATCAGATGGGAACCATTAACTATCTCCACACACACATACAATATTCCCAAAACAAATTAATTACATAAACATAATCAAGAATATTATCTTAAATTTCATTAAAAACATTAGAATCTTTGATAGAATCTTTCATAGAATCAACATTAAAGAGTAAGTATATTTGTTCCTTGTATTTCTTTCTTTCTATATCTATCTTTGTTGTTGTTCCATCATAAAAACAAAATCCTCAAAACAAACAAACCCGTCACCTTTCTTATCGACACTACTTATCATACGTTTACAATCATCTAATGTTGTAATAAAATCACCAAACAACATTTTAAAAACACAAAAAAGTTCATCAGCCGTTATCATTCCATCTTTATCCGTATCGAAAAACTCGAATGCACCTTTAATATCCTCATTTTTATGATCATTCGACACATCATCATGTCCAAAAGCCGAACTTATAACATTATTAATTTCGTTCAAACTTATATTTCCATCATTGGGGTCAATACCAATATCATCTATCATTAACTTTACTTCCTGTTCTGATCCGGACCCACTTATCCGGATCAGAAAGGCTTCCAGGTCGGATCTTGTAATCCGACCATCTTTGTCTGTATCAATGATACAAAAAGCGTCTAGTAAACTAGACGATCCTTCTGGTAGCACACTTGTGGGAGTTGTGCTACCAGATGTTTTCCCTTTCGGGTAATGAATAGACGACTCGGGGGACGATGTCGTGATGGACGAGTTGAATGAGGACGATTCGGACCTTGCCACGTCTGTTTTTTTGGACTTGAATAGGTTCTTTGGGTTGAGTTTTTTGGCTAGTGTCATGGTTTTGGAGATATGAAAAATGTTGAACAAAATGATGATGATAATAATAATAATAATAATAATAATGCTAATGATGTTATTGGGAAAGGATGGAAAGAGCAAGGAAGATGTGGGATGGTTATAAGGAGGAAATGTGGGAAAGACATAGTGAGGTTCCACGAAGGTTCGTGTTAAAGAGCCGTAAAGAAACTATTTATTGTATTGGGGTACCAAATTTTTTATGTTAAAAACTTTGATTGATTACCATTTGTATTATTTATATAATAATTGGAGTAGTTGCATTGAAGTCCCTCCACTTTTGATATTGTATATACTTTTTGTTTTAAATATACAACTTATTGTAATTATCTTATCACCATCATTAAAGATAGAGTTTAAGGCTTAAAATGTTAATGTATTTTTTGGCTTCTACATAGTTACGTCACGTAGTTTTTTTTTTCTTTTTTTAAAGGCAATAATATTATAAATAAAACACAATATCTAGCAAAGTGCTAGATATCAATACAACGTATTACATAGATACAATATCAAAATAATTAATGATTATATGTCTAAACTATAGGTTTAAAAATCTTTGTCAAAATGTTTAATAGGTGATACATGGATTTCACCAACAATTTTTTTTTTTTTCCAAATGACAAATGTTATGTTAGTAGTTAGTCTAAGTTAGTAATTTACCATGTTTATGCTCCAAGTGGGATTCGATCCGTTGCTCCACGGAGGAAACCACTTTTTTGTGGAAAGCCTCTGACGAATCCTTCTATGAAGGTATTGGCAAGATTTCACCAATTATCTCTCTTAATCTTCACCTTTGATCTAATATGTGTCAATACCATATTTTTAAACATGTTTGTAAGTCTAATAAATTAGTCACATTTATTATCTTTCATAAATTAATATAGTCGTTTTATGAAAATCTTTCCTATTATTAATTAATAATACTATCAAAGACATTTGAGTTCGAAATTGTGAGTACTATTTTGTATTCTGACGATATATTCTAGAAGTCAACCCACTGTTTATATCATAAAAACAAAAACTAATCTATATATATATCCATAATAACATTATCATTCAAAATTCTACAAAACATAATAATCTTATCTTAAAACCTTGTTGCCATACTTTTATTTTGTCACAAAGTGTAGTCATACGTAAATTTACAAGTGTTGAAGTTTCAATTTAGGTCACCATATAAGTTTCAATCCTTAATTTCCATATAAGTGTAGTCATATGTTGCTTTTATTTTGGGTCGGGTCGGGTCAAAATAGGAAAAGCAAGACGGCCGTTTATAAATAGATAAAGTTAGAAACAAATGCATTTGATAAAAAGTTAAAACTTGTTTTAATTAAATAACATTTAACAATCACATCAACTGTTTTAATAATTTGACTAATTACGAATCTAATTTCCACAAAACACAACACACGGTAATCACACGGAGTGTGACGTGCACACCATACATACATATGGATACATATTATTCACAAGTATGGTTATAGTTTCATATTAAGTCCCTATTCTTTTCTATTTTTATTCAAAGAGCTTTGATTTTCAAATGGTCTCACTTTAGAGCCCTTAAATTCCAAATAGTGAAAGTTAGGCCAAGCAATCCATAATTCATGAATCTATTCTCTCCAATAAAAGAATGGACATGTCGAAACATGTATGGGGTATTTTGATACATACAACCATGTGAAACGTCATACTCGCCTATTAATGCAAAGAAATAGGTATCAATGCTAACCCCGTCTCTTTGTAATTGAGTACACTACATCGATTAAAGTGTATTAACGTTGTTTCTCAGATGCTGGTAAACCAATATCCGATCTGAAATTTATTTTTAACAACAAATTTCATTAATAACTTTTCGATAAGATGTTGAAAGCAACAAATATTACATCGGATAAAAAAAATTAAAAAAAAAAGAAGTCGGAATAATATACCATAGGAGCCAAACTAAGTCAGACTTTCTACTACAACTATTGATCCAAAGAAACGAAATTGAAAGAATGGAATTAAAGACATCGATACTAGTTGCCCTGTGTGTTTTAAAGACACTGTCATTCTGAAGTTTCCATAAACTCCACCACCACGTCATGCAGATCGCTTCCAAAATACCTTTATATTTCTTCAAAAGCATCAGCTCCGAAATCCATTTAAGGCAATCAAGCGGTTATGAATCGGGTAAGTCCAGTTGCGACCATGAAGAAAGTAAAGCTTTGAATTCAACTAAGAGCGAGAATTCAGTGAATAAATGATTTGTGTATTCCAGACTCAAACCACAAACTAGACACCTGATACTTTGAGTTTTAAACTAAGGTCAACATAGAAACCGGCCAAACACTATACCATTGTCATAACCCAATCAAAATATTAAGAATAACAACGATAAGCTTAGAAGAAACAGAGTAGAAATGTTCACAGGTTAATTACTTATTTATAATAATCATTGTTGTTTGGTAAGACTTAAGAGTATTTGATTACCATGAGCACAAATCACAATTGGGCTTATAGTGACTTGGACCAGTGGGTCGCACTTGGCCACATGCACACACCATTCCATGCGCCGGACATACTTTTAGAAATTGCTTTTATTGTCTCTTTGTGCATGTTTGCTGGACTTTGTCTATATATATCGATATATCTATATATAATATAAGTATTGGAATATAATATTTATTAAAAGGACATACTTACATTCAAAAGGTACTAAATAGTATATTCAAAAACGTTAAACGATGTAATCTAATCTACTAATCCGGCTCTCGATTTGTTGTCATTAGTACCAATTTTGTATATAAAATATGAATTCACTTTAAACTTAAACATGTTTGATGATAGCTAAAAACTCGTAAAAGCTTCAAAAAAAAAAATATTTGTGTCAAACATGCTCAAGATGTCCCAACATTCTACTAAAATTGAACAGAAATACGAAGAAGGGGAAACTATGGTTACATGAGGGCGGCCGGGAAGGATGTTCAGTGAAAGGGATAGGCCGTAGGCGGGAAAGGATGGTTGCTCGCGAGTATACGTAATTAAAAATCAATAACCTTCGAAATAAGCTAGTAAATGCTTGAAAGAACATATATTAACAAAAATCATATATTTTATTTTTTAACGACAAATGTTAGTTGTTGTCTACTTTGTCTAAATTATCAAAGTAAGTTTTTTCGTTGTTACAAGTTTCATTTCACATATTGAGTTACAAGTTAAGATGAATTTGATAAATGGGAAAAAATTATTAAATAGCTTTAAGTACAAAAAATATATTTGTTGTATTGATTAAGTTAGTAATTATTATCACAAACTATAAAATAATATGGGATATGATATTGTAGGCATGGCCTCTTGGTTCTCATGAATGGTCTGTAAAAGCCTTTTACAAAAGCCATATATCTTATCGTTTGCGAATATATAACGAAAAGATATAATATATATATTGTATGAAATGAAAATTTATAAGTATATAGTTATTGTATGACAGAGATATGCATAAATGCGGGAGAGTGGAGAATGGTGATGTTCCATTTTAATTTGATTTGCTGGTTACCATAGCCCATAGCTGCTTTTTTTCGTTAAAACGGGTAAACGTATGAGGTCGGATTATTTAGAATTGGCGAGCTATTTTTTTACTCAGATGTAGCGTTTAACCCTTTTTTTTCCCCTTTTTTTTTGTATGTGGCCAGTTCCAACCATTTCTTTGGTCATCTCTAAAATATTTGCTTAAAATAATATTCGAACCATAAATCTTTTATGAAAATAAGAAAATTTAATACCTCTCATTACTAAACCACTCGGTGATGATCGATGCTTTCTGTCATTGTAAGCTTTTATTGCAATTTTCGTAACAACTTCCTGTGATAATGATTTTTGCAAATTATAGTTTTCAAACTTATAATTAAATTCATTATGGAGTATGACTCTTTAACATTTAATATGAAAGTAATTACCATATTTATAAACCATTTATATTTATAGTTATATAACTAGAAACTAGAAATGTGTATTAAAGTTGATTGGGGTAGCCTTTTACTCAAAAATAAAAAAAAAAACCTAAAAAAGTGTATTATAATGCATGGAACCGACCGTGTTTCAAGTCGTTTAATAAAACATGACTAAAAAGTATATTCTACTTCTATTAGATTTCAGAATAATCCCCTATACCCAACACATGCTTGTTACCGATTAGGTATGGTTTAGTAACATTTACTTCTTGTAATCCTTTTAAATTTATTAATTAAAACTTTCCATGTTCATGAAAATGTATAAAATATTATTAGTCTGAATCCGCATAGTTTACAACTGAGTAAAGAATATGCACCTTGTCACTAAAAATAAGCATTCCAAATCATCAAAAAGTGCAACTTTTATAACTCTATTGTGCATCATTGATTATATGGCTCAAAATTTATAAAATTATACTTAAATAATTGAATGTGAATGTCAACGATACCAATCCTGTCTAGGGTAGGAAGGAAGTGAGACAATAACTATATCGTAATTTTTAAGGTCATCAAAATATATGCGTTTTGGAGATGAGAAAAAAAAAACATTTTAAGAGTCTGTAGTCATAAAATTTTTGTCATTGTCAACCAACGTACAACTTTATTTCGTGTACCGTTTCTTTTTCTTGATGGACCATTCATTTGTTTTCTCATGCAAAAAATATCTTTGGTCAAATTCCAAAATATTGACATGTTTTACATTGCTTATTCTGCATTCTTCTTTTTAAAAGCAAATAAATATTCATACGATGTCAACTGTCAGCAATGTAATTTTTTTCTAAACAAGACTTGAACCCACAACTTATTCTGCTCGAAACAACGTTAGAGCAATGTGTTTCAAATTTCATCTATGACGTAAAATGGATCATTATATGCCAAATAGCTGAACACTTTAACCGACTCACTTAGGTGGGTTGGCCACCATAACGCCATTGAAGGCCTGTTGTCTTGAGGGACGCATGTTCGATTCTTGCCAAAGGCAAGACTGGAAATGGTAGCTAACCATCGATGCAAAAAACTCAGCATGGGGGTTTCGCAGTTACCAATGCGGTACATGAGATCAAGTGGTTCCTATCGATCTACCTTTTTTTAGTTGAACACTTAGCACCTCAGTATATTCTAAAAAAGTTGTCATAAAATACATGATTTATATTTATTATTTGTGACAAGGCTTTCTTTTACAAATAACAACTTATCAATATATTATATTGCTTAATGAATTTTGAAGAATACAAATCAAACAATAAGGCATTCACAGTTACACCTATATGTTTCCTAAATATAATATAATGATAAGTCTACAAATTAGACTTATTGCTTACTCATCTCCCCCGGTCAGCTCAACGGGGCAAACTCAGGCTCGAGTTAGAGGCATTACTAAACTTTCAAATCTACACCATTTTAATGATGATGATGATCATCATCTACATGACAGGAAGGATCCATTGGTTCATAACTAATCTCGGGCTCACCGCATTCAGAAGTCGAGCTAGCATCAATGTCCTTTTCTGGAGAGTCGAGTTGCACACACTCAGCAAGAGAGTTAGATGGTGAGTTGTTCACCGAGTCATGGCTCCTGTTTGATGGTGTCAAGTCTTCTTTCCTCACTACATTGAACACAATCCCGTTATGAATCCTTTCTGGCTGCAGAAGATCGCCTGCAGCAACCGTAATGCTACCACTACTGCTACTGTTATGAACTCTGTTGTTAGGGGTCTCCCTTTGGTCGGTTTCGGGATCCGAGATTCTATCGGGTGGTATCACGCGCAAATTCTGAAAAGCTCTAATAGACTTGTTCATATTCGAGTCGGTATCAAGGTTCTGAACGAAATCAACAAATTGATCAGCGGAAGTTGTTCTCATTAATGGCCCACCAGATCTCGTCCATGTGTTTAACTCAGCACCCTCGGATTCGCTATCACTTCCATCATGTACCCGGTGGTGCCGCCAGCTCTTATTACCATGGTGGAAGGAAGAAGCAGCATCTGCAAGGTCTTCCTCGAGAGAACCAGTTGAATTCTCTCGTGCTATACAGTTCCATGAAGGGATTCTTTTTGATGCATTAAACCGACCTGTGTTTGATGCACCATGAGAAGCTGCAGCTGCTCTTTCTGCACTACGTTTCAATCTACGCATATGATTGAGAATGGCAACGCATTCGTCAAGAGCAAGCTCGATCCCGCAATTGGCTTTTATGGCAGAGAGCTTCTCCCAGGTGCATCTCCGACCTTGATTAGCGGCTTTTTGAAGCTCCAAATGAGATGGATTCTGTATGATTTTTGAATACTGCCAGTAGGAAAAACACAAGGTGCTTAACATATTCATGGCAAATACAAATAGAAATGGATTAATTGCTTTTAAAAAGACGTACCTGAGCTAAGGTTGCAGGCATAACGACAGTGACATCGCCTTCCCAGTCTTGAGCAAATAGCTTTGCCAGTCCTCCTAGCGGAAAACCAAGTTCTAATACCTGATTACATCGGTGTTTCACCTCCATCTCAACAAGATGTGCAAGCTGCACCAAGAGATTATAAATGTAAAAAACAAAACAAATAGTATATTTCAAGAAGAGGCTGTAATATCGGCTTATTTACTTAAAATGGCCCAATTCGTATCAGGTTTTATCTCTAACAGGTTAATTTGTGTAATTGAACAGTTACACCTGTAGCAGAAGAAAACCATTTTGACCCAAATCCTTTTTAACCCATTACCCATCCAGCCCGCCAGCCCTTGCGCTTCAATAAGGGAAAATCTTAGGTAAATCAATCTTTAACATTTACACAATCCTGTTTACTGAAAGGGTCATTGAGAATTACTAATACCAATTTTACAGGTAGGAAATATACCTTTGCAGCAAAGTTGCCTCCATATGCTCTTACAAACTCTTTTATCCGAAGTAAAGGTGCAATATGTGGATTAGCTTGACTTACAATGAAATGATTTACATTAAATAGTTCTTTCAATTGAATCATAGGTAAATCAATCTCCAAGCTACCATCCCTCCACCGCCTAACAGACGTGCCATTGGCTTCTTCAGGACCCCAATGAAATGGTGGGTGATACGGGACAATTTCTCCACTTCTATCCTTGGCCATTAGCTCCTGAGCTTCATAAAGACCAGGGAAAGCACAAGAAGCAGTGACAGCACTCCAAATAACCACATTAGGTGACGTCAGGTAGTTTAGACATCTCGGGGGCTCATGTTTTCTTGGAGAACATACAGTTATCCCAAGAACACGACCTGTCATATCATAAGCTTCTTGAAATGTAAGATTATTCGTCAAGTTTCTTAATAAAACTTGCAAATGTCTGATGTCATGAAGAGCTCCTTGTGTCATAACCCTCTTAAAAACATTGAAAATCCCACCCATTTGATCAAAGAACTGCAACGAATGCCACGAATCTTCAAAGAAACTTTGAAGTTCGGGCCAAGATCTGGTTGCCACAACCGAACACATTATCGATCCAACACTAGACCCTGCAATTATTCTTGGCATAAGTTTATGTTCAACCAACGTTTTCACCACACCAACATGAAAAGCTCCAAGAGACGCGCCACCACTTAAAAGCAAAGCCGTTCTACCAAAAGCATGTCTAGTTTCATGCATAAACGCAAGCTTTTCTTCTAAAAGTAACTCATCAGAATCCGAATCACATACCATTCTCAACTGCATTGTAACCTCATCAATGTATTCCTTTATGAGTTTCGGTACTTGATGTCTACCCTTATGAAGCTCGGGATTACACATATTTCCAAGATTTCTAATCAAATCCGCTCGCATACAAAATATAATATCTCTAAGTGAACACTCTTGACGCCTATGTCTAAGTTCTTCAAATTTATTCTTCACAAGTTCTTCATCATAAAGATCATGTTCATTCAATTTAGGTGTTTCTTTATCCAACATTTTAGCAGCATGAGCCCATTCCTCATATGTTAACGCAGCCCTCATCATATTCCTCCAAAACTTCCTTTTATAAGCCATTTCCGCCTTTACTTTCACATTCGTGTAACGTTTAAGCAAAAACGCTATTAGAGTCACCAACACTAGTATCCCTTGCGGGTTTCGTGGGTGAAACCATGATATAACCGGTGTAACAATATCCGAAACATAAGTCCTAATCCAAAGTAAGTAATACAACAACACATGATACATTTGATGCCTCAAATGTGCCATTGACTTGCAGAACAAAACCCTGAACGCAATAGTCCTACCAAATATAGTCGATGGCCCGATGGAAAACCGATCAACTGCAGCGTCATTACTTATATCCATTTCTTAACTACAACTTAAATCCTAAAAATCAATAATCCCAAAAGAAAAAAAAAACCTCCACTAGAGTATATAACTCTATAAATCAAGATAAAATAAATATAAAACAATTGCAAATTCACTAAATTTGAGCTAATTTGATGAGTAAATTTTCTAGGTCATAAAAAGATTGAATCTTTAACCTAAATTAACTAAAATTTTACTAAATTTGAGCTAAATTGATGGACAAAATTTCTGGGTCATATAAAGACTGAAACTTTAAGCTAATTTGAATTACAATTTCACTAAATTTGAACTAAATTGATAAATAAATTTTCTGGGTCAAAAGATTGAAAGTTTAAGCTAAATTAAATTACAACTTCACTAAATTTGAGCAAAATTGATTAAAAAAATTTCAGCGTCATAAAAAGATTAAAACTGTAGGCAAATTACGAGATAACAAACCACAAAGAATTGATGAAATCTGCCAAAATAAAAAAGGGTCACCTAAATTTATGAAGGAACAAAACCCAGATTTAAAGTTTGAATCTTGTTGAAGAGTGTGATAGAATTGAATGGCGTAAAAGATTGTGATAATTGAAAATGAAGGTATGGGTGATCATCAAAATCAAGATAATGATATATATAGAAATAGATATAATAATGTGCACATGTAACTCGTCATATATGTGTGATTGTGTGAGCATTAAAAAATATTATAAATACGTAATGAATCAAAATTATTCAAAGTTGCGGATAAGAGAAGAAAAATGCCGTCATTGGTGACAGTGCAAAAGATAATGAAGGAATTGGGGTGATGAAAATTTGAATATTTGGGTTGGTTTGAATTTGTGTCTATCAAAATTAGGGCAGGATTTTATAATTTTGGGGATTTTGGAAAGGTTTTGGTATTTTTCTCCTAGTATGCTTATATTAGCTCTTATCCGTAACGTTAAGTTGGATTTGTTTGTGTGCCTTATTTTTTCTGTCTCTATAATCTACTTGAAGCTATGCGTTACTCAGTAGTCAGGTATGTTTCCTATCCCCTGCACTTTATTATTCTTCTCCACTTTGGCCGGAGGTCCTTCGGAAACAGCCTCTCTACCTTAGGGTAGGGGTAAGGCTGCGTACATCATACCTCCCTCAAACCCCGCCCCGGCGGGATTGAGTATCGGTTTTTGTTGTTGTTGTTGTTGTAGTATATACATAGTTAATATATAGAGTTAGTACATACATATATAATGTATATTATATATTTCTTTATATATATATTATTTTTTAATTATAATATATTTATAAAACTTGAGTTTATCTAATAAATATGATTGAGTATATGTTTAGATTTATAAAGTTAATTTTATGTAATCTTAGTATGTAAATTATTAATATATAAAGTTATAATATATAAATATTTTATAATTTTTATTAAACATTTAATGCAATTTTTGTTAAAAAAAATAAAATATCAATTGTTACTCATTTTGATTTAATTATGTTTTTATTGGTTGTCAAATATTACTGACAATTGAGTTATTTAGTTAAAAAATAGTGATTGAATTATATTTCAAGTTTTAAGTGATCAATAAATTTAAAATAAACTCAAATTTTATTTTTTATACTTTCAAATAAACAAAACTTGTGCATCGTACGGGTCTGAATACCTAGTATATATCATGTAAATTTAAGCATATGTAATAAATAAATATTGTGATAAAATAGTATGAGTAATGGTTAAAGAAATAAACAAATGTAAACATAAATGCAATAAAGTATTGTCTAAATATTAAAAGAGATTTGTTAAATGCTTCAGGCACTAGTTAGCAAATTCCATGTTAATATATATAGCCCACCATGTGATGTTCTTAAGTGGCGCAGGTTTATCTTGCTTGCAAGCATAATTGAAAAATATTTAGGTATTTGTTCAAGTGTGGGGTATTGGGTGAAGGTGTTTTACTGGAATATGTGTTGTGTGACATGTGTATGTTGATACCAATGCGGTACCGAAGATCAAGGGGTTTCTTCTAATTTACCTTTTTTTTATTTTTATATATGCTCGAGTATATTTGTTTATATGCATTTCTTTGTGTTAATCTATCTTTTTAAATGGGGAGATATGTAAAAGTCGACTTCTTAACAAAATGATATTTGTCCAGTGGTCATTTGTTTATTCTTTAAGCTAAATGAATGAAGCATCAAAGTTTTCGTCGCTCAATTTTTTGTATTATTATTTTGAAACGAACAAAAGTATCGGAAAGAAATGGAAAAAAAAAAAAAAAGAAGTATACTGGAGTCATTAACTTGAATTTTCTCAAACAATTTTGTCATATACGCAAACCCGGGTTTTATGTAGTTGTAAGTGTAATGATATAATATAAGTGTGTCAAAGATACCCAAATAACCCAACCCATTGAGTTTGGGTCATACGAATTATCTTATTTTGGTTTCGATGGGTTATTTGGGTTAATCTGAATGCAAATATTTTGTATAGTTTGATATATGGGTTAAACATGTAATGATTTGGGTGATTTGAATAACCCATTTATATATTATTTGATATTTTTATATGGGTTTATTGTTTCTGTTTATATATCACTGGACTTACAACTTTGATCCAAAGTTATTGGACTTACAACTTGTGAAGTTGTGATGGCCTACGACATCTGTTGTTCTAATGTCTCGTGTTTCTATAGCATAGGTGGAGGCTAGGCAGCCTAGGCTACTGTGGTCAAAGATTGTTATGTTGGGATTATTACTCATACACACCCCATACCGTGGGGTTGACAGCGGTGTTCCCGCTAGGGCTGACAATTGGGTACCTGTTAAGATCTGTTAAGCAAAAAATGTACTATGTAATTTTTTCTATTTTTAAAAATAATTGTTTTTAATATCCTAATGTTCTTCATTTAACTTTTTGGATACATAAAACGAATAACTGTCACGTTCAAACCACCAAAGACAAGTATTAAACGAGCCGTTTTCATGTTTGAAAGTTGAGAATTTTGCGCGCACTTAACCTGTTAAGACACGATTTGTCAGCCCTAGTTCCCGCGCAGTATGGGGTATACCCCATGCCATACCACCCCGTTGTCAACCCCTTATGTATTAGTTTGAATTTTTGCAATATCCCTTGTAAACTTTTCCTTCTTGTTGTCACCTCAGTGTGGTTTTGCATTGCACTTTGTAATTAGTTATTATACATATTAATATCCACTAGAAGTTCACCGGCGCAATGCGGCGGGTAGATGGCGGCGGCGGCGAGTGATGACTGGTGGTGGTGGTGGTGGTGACGGTGGCGGCGAGATGAGAGTATTGTAGGTATTTCATAAGATGAGGTATTGTAGTTATTTTAGTTACTATTATTGAAAGGATAATATGGTTATTTTAGGGATTTCATAGAATAGTGATAAATGGGAGGGAAAAAATATATACATCAAGTTTTTTTTTAAAAAAAAAATTGGAGGGAGAATAACATAAATTTGGAAACGCTAAAAAGTTTGAAATCTAAGACAATACTTATCTCATTTATAAAATAGTATAGATTGTGGCTTGTTAGTGCCTCTAGATGGCAAGGAACGCCAAGAGTTCGATAAGGTTGAGGTCCAACCACAAAACATTATTCAAGATATCAAATCGTTTGGGTATCTTTGGTATAGAAATAAAACGATATATAAAGAGTTAAGCAGGTTCGATTGATGTAATTTTAACTTTTTGTAAGATTGTTGTGTAAGTTTTGACTCCCTGATAATTTTTGGGGAGGTTGTTAATAGAAGTATACTTTTTAAAAAAACAAAAGTTTAATATACATGAAAATGTCACAAAAATATAAATAAACTAGTAATAGAATCTATTTGTTTAAGACTAATATCACCCATAATATAATACTAGAAGCGTGTATGTGTGTACGAGAACCGAATGTGCTTCAAGTTGTGTAGTAAGGACAAGGTTGGTGGTGACGATGTCAGCGTCCGTAATAGTTGTGTAAGAGAGAGTATTATAGTGGTATTATGCTATAAAATTGATTTTTTTATTTTACATTTATTATTATATTGACTTTTTAATTTATGGTGAAATATTAAATTTTTTAATTTGTCTTGACTAATTGATTTTGCATTAAATTTTATTAAAATATTAAATACATATATTTAAAAATTCAAATTTTAAGATATCACCCAAATATTTTATAATGTAGTATAAATATGCATTAAATGTTAGTTTAACATGATTAGACCATGTATTAGTATATGGGTATGTTTGGCAAAGGTAGTTGTAGTTGGTAGCTGTAGCTTTTCATCAAAGCTGTTAACAGAAGTTTTTATTTTTTAGAGGTATTTGACACAGTAGCTGTAGCTGCAACTTAAAAGTATAAAATAAATTAAAAAAACAAAACAGTATAACAATAAAAATGGCACTATATATAAGTAAATGCAAAAAACACTCAAAAGTAAATGCAAACATAAAATGTTACTAAGAAATCATCGACGTCGTGCATCCCATGTTAAAGTAGCAATCTCATCTCGAGTATGTGTGTATTTTTTTTAAGCTTAAAGATCAAGTCACAATCTAAATAATACGTTAAAGACTCAAATAAAAATCCTAAAATACAAAAAACAAAAAACAAAAAAAAACCCCACAATTACAAGATCATCATCATCATAATCAAATACCATAACATATCAAAATCTAAGCAACAAATATGCACATAATTGTAAAAAGGAACCAACAAAAATAATAACAAGCAAGGTTTATCCACATACCGTACGTAAGAGAAGAACACCAGAGAATCGACTTGTGTGTGGTGATATGTTGAGAAGAAAAATACGTATTGAAGAGAAGGCGGTTAAAATAGTTTTAATAGGGTTAGGTGTGTCTAAGGGTTTTTGAGTAATTTTGAACACTAAAAGCTCCAGCCCAAATAAGAATGTTCCTTCAAATAGCATTTAGTTTTGGAGTTTTTTCTTTTAAATTAAAAGCTCAGGCTAATTCATCCAAACAAAGTTTTTAAAATTATATGAGTTTTTTGTTTAAAATCAAAAGCTAAAGCTCCTTAAAAGCTCTTGCCAAATATAGCTTATGTTTCCTATATTCTATTTTCTCATGTTTACCTTTAAATTTAGGATAATGATAGATCATCCTAATAATCCTCTTAATGCCCTCACTACATGTCTAATGTAATATATTAATTTACTTTCATAATCTTATCATTTGATTATACTGTCATGATCATATTGTTAGGAGGATATAATAGGAGGATTAATCATTTTCTTAAAATTTAACATATATAGGAGCATCATTTTAAAATCGTCCATGAATCTCATTGAACGTAATTAACCATTGTTCTATACGATTATTTTGTTGTCATTTATTACTAGTCTTTTTTTGAATTACTTGATTGATTAAAGTAAGAAGTCGTCTCTCGGCCCCCCTTTCCGTAAAATTCCGACTTCACCACTCTACCAATTAAAGTATCAATTCACACATGTATATTAGCAGCTACATTGATCATTTATCTATGATCATCACATAATAATAGTACCCCACTATAAATAATTGTCCCATTAATAAGGTACAACATTCATAAAGTGAATCGGTTGTCAAAAAAAAAGGCATCGACTTTTTTTTTTGTAAGGCAAAAATGGGCATCAACTACATCATGTGTCTAACATTCTATGTTTGATAACTCCATTCTTTTATCTGTCTATCTATCTATATATACAGGGAAATGTTATATTATGAACCCCTAAAAGGTCAGGAACCTTTAGGAACTTTTTTAAAATTAAAATTAAAAGGGTATTTTAATAAAATCATTTA
>JAOXNX010000035.1:1381921-1398732 GCA_028566075.1 Solidago caesia
TCGCAACAAGACTCATAATCTTAATCGCCTTGAAGCCCAGCGTAATCAATTAAATTCCCAAGGTTTTCTCTTCTCTTCTCTTTAGTATATTATACACACACACACCAAAACCCTAATAAATATAATTAAATAAACCCAGTAATGAGTCTGATTTCAATTAATTAATCAAAGTGTGTGTTTATCAAACCCGACAATTTAGGTGTCAATTTTAGGTTTCAAGCCAGAAAATTAATAAGCCCGGAACCCAAATAAGCCATCGAAATAAGGTAAAGCCAAACAACCCCTTAGGTGTGCTCAAAACCACCCAATGTGGCTTTTATAAGCACGTGAGTCTTACTATCACACAGTACAATTTATTTATGTTTTATAATTTAGGGGTGACCAATATTTGGCTTATCACATTGAAACCTAACCATATGTGGAATTTGAATTTTGGTTTGGTTTTTAACTGAAACTAATTCGGTAGTTGGTTGTTTCAGTTTCAAATCAAAACCGAACTGACTTCAAATTCGGATTTCGGCTCGGTTTTTGTAAGCTGAATTCGTTTTTGGTTACTTAAAAGATGTGTATTATTGAGGGTGTTTGGTTGTTGAGTGTGTTAAAGGTTACTTTAAGGGAAGACCGCACTTATTTTTCTGGTGATTGCTGCATATTTTGAGCACAGCTTTTAGGCCGTAACTAATGTACGCACCCCGAACTCCCATAATTTTATTGACTACTAATAATGGGGCGTTTGGATTAGCTTATTCTTTTTGCTTATTGAAGAATTAAAAAAGAGGCAATAAACCCTTTTTTACTGGTTTACGGGCTTATATACTGAGCTAATGGCCTTATAGCTAATCCTATAAGTGCAAGTTGATAAGCTCATAGAACATGAAAAATAGAGCTCATTGTCTTTTTTGTATTTTCAATTAGTCTGGTGTATGTTTGTATTCCCGAAACTTTATTTGAAACAGGTGTTTATGAAGTTCAGTATGATAACTACTTTATTTTGGTCAGTATGATTTTTGTCGATGCTCTATATTTTAAGGACACAGTTTGTCACCAAGTTAACAACTTTATTTGTTTAGTTACCTAATATAGTGGTCAAAACATGATTATGTTCTGTTGAAGGGCATAACGTGAATGTTCTTGTTCTGAGGCTCAATATGTCCCTGTGTGATACCTTGCATTTCATTTTTACAAGATTGGGTTGGTTGGTAACGTTATCTCTTAATGTCCTACATACATACAGTAAGGATGCTTAAGGAAGAGTTGCAGCTGCTTCAGGAACCTGGATCCTATGTTGGTGAAGTTGTCAAAGTAATGGGAAAATCAAAAGTTCTAGTCAAGGTTCGTTACGCCATGGTGCCATGCATGTTTAATATTCATGACGAGTACATGTATAGTTTTGCATATACGTATCAGATTTAAAAACCTAGATTTCATTTTGACTTTTACTTGTGTTAATTCCCAGGTGCATCCAGAGGGTAAATATGTGGTTGATATTGATAAAAGCATTGACATTACTAAGATCACTCCAACAACCAGGGTTGCACTTCGGAATGATAGCTATGTCCTTCATTTAGTTTTACCAAGCAAAGTAGATCCTCTGGTGAACCTTATGAAAGTCGAGAAGGTTCCTGACTCTACCTATGACATGATTGGTGGGCTTGACCAGCAAATTAAAGAGATTAAAGAGGTTCTGACTTCTTTTTGTGCCATTTGCCCTCGAAAATCTCTCATTCTGCTAGTATATACTATTATTTAAGTTCATGGTGTTTGTTGATTACATTTTACCTATTCTCTGAACAACTTTCAGGTTATTGAACTTCCAATCAAACATCCAGAGTTGTTCGAGAGTCTGGGTATTGCTCAACCAAAGGTGCTCTTATGTTCTATGTCTCTAAATTCCTCATTAAAATGACAGATCCATTTGTGCATCCAACTATTGTACTTACTCTGATAACCCTCTTTTAGGGTGTTCTTTTATATGGGCCACCAGGTACTGGGAAGACTTTGTTGGCCAGAGCTGTGGCTCATCATACTGATTGTACCTTCATCAGGGTCTCTGGTTCTGAATTAGTACAAAAGTATATCGGAGAAGGCTCAAGAATGGTTAGAGAACTTTTTGTGATGGCCAGGTTTGTAATCTCCATTTTATGCCTCTACATGTGATTCCATGGCCTTCGTATACATTTGCCTTTTTGTTTTTAGCACGCATAACCTTCCGTACATTTAAGCTCTGCTCTACTTATTGTGAATATCACAAGTGTCAAAAATTATAAATGACAATAAGGTTTATGCTGACAATGTAATTATGGAAAACAATAGAGGTGACAATTTAGGCCTGTTTACTTAAAAAGAATTGTATTTATGTTATAATAAAGGCTTAAATGGGCCTTAAACGGGTCATATGGTCTAAAAGGCTGAAAGTGTCCCAAAGTGTATCTAAATGCCTACAACAATGTAAATTTTTTAATTTAGTATAATATCTTTCTGGCTCAACCCTGACATAGGCTTTTACCTGCTGACCCACATACTATGCAACCTTTAGAAAAGTTTGCAAAACTTTCTGCACATATGGATCTCAACAGATTTTTGATGGAAATTAGGTTGAGATTTTACTCTCTTTTAGCGTAATGCTATCCGAGACTTCTTGAATACGTGGACAGTTTGTCATTCAGTAAGAGAAGATGAGAAGTTGGGGCTAGGAAGTTCCTTTAAAAAATGTTTGTTCACATTCAGTTTGCAATGTACCATAACTCTTGCATGAGTTGATTACCATTTTCTTTTGTAATTTCTGCATTTTCAGTTTCAGAGTTGATATGCTCCTAGTTTTTCTTCTACTACTGTCTCCGCATATCTCTTAGGAAGTTTGCCTATTTTTTCTTGTGCAGGGAACATGCTCCATCGATTATTTTTATGGATGAAATCGACAGTATTGGATCCGCTCGAATGGAGTCAGGAAGCGGGAATGGCGACAGTGAGGTCCAAAGAACCATGCTGGAGCTTCTTAATCAATTGGATGGATTCGAAGCATCAAACAAGATCAAGGTACTTTTTGAACTTCAAGTTGGAAAGTGTAATTGGATGAAGCTAATGATAAATCAGCTCTATAGATATGATGTTTAATATAAAAAAGTATGTTATGCATGTCTCTTCAATGTTCCCAGGTTTTGATGGCTACAAATCGTATTGATATTCTAGATCAGGCCCTTCTCAGGCCTGGAAGAATCGACAGGAAGATTGAGTTTCCAAATCCAAATGAAGACGTAAGTATTAGTAGTTATTGTCCTGCCTTTCTGTTACTTCTACTTGTTCCCCTTTATCAAACTTGCAACTTCATGTCCTTCATATCTGTTAAAGTTGGCTAAAGAGGCAAGTCAGGTGGGTTGGCTATCAGCTCAAAACAGGTAGTACCTAACACGGGTCAAAAGGAGTTGGTTGAGCCAAAACACTTAATTTTCTCATTTTATTATTATTCACCAAGTAGTTATCTATTAGTTTGATAAATATTTTAAAGAAATACTGTATTTTTACAAATAATAATCTAAAGTTTTGAGTAAATCTTTAGGAGGTTGAATGCATTAAAATACACTTAGGGTGGCGTTCGACCTTTTTTTCGTTTCATTCTTTTCTTCAGTACTTATTACTTAACCGACTTGTTAAAGGTAATACATAACCTGTAGCGGTTGAAATTTGCACGTGAGTATTTCTTCTCTAGTTTCTTATTGCTTTCACCCTATGAGAACACATCTCTCATATGCTTTGGTAGTCATCTGATGGTTCATTTTGTGGAAGTGGTATAATTTGTCCAAAATAATTTAAGACTGACAGTTTAAAGTAATCATTTGATGGGTGTTGATTAATTTCATAGAATCTAATCAACGGAGTTTTGTGTTAATTTCCTTGATAATAGTTTGCGTAAACATTTTTTATTTTTGATTGCTCTAATTTATGTGTATCTACTTTACAGTCGAGGTTCGATATCTTGAAAATTCATTCAAGAAGGATGAACTTAATGCGTGGCATCGATCTGAAAAAGATTGCTGAGAAAATGAATGGTGCTTCTGGTGCAGAACTCAAGGTTAGCTCCTGTCATTGTGTCATGATTCTCTTTAACCTTGTTCCATGAACTGTCTTTGTTTTCACAAGCAAGTTCAGGTTCATGTTATCAAAACCACACGACAACCTTTCCTGGTTTGTGTTTAGCCTGTAGGTACCAAAATCACGGGTTGGGTGACAGTAATTTTGTCTGTATTTTCTAATAGAATATATAAGTGAGTTAAATATGATAACCAAAAGTGTATTATTTCTGAATAACATGATTTTGGGTGACTTTTGGCCCATTTGATCTGTTATCGTTTTGGCTAATCTGGTGCCATCTGCTTGACCAGAGATAAAATATTGATCTGTTATCATTTTGACCCAGTAGAGAAAATGTAAAATGAATCTACCCATAGATAGTAAATGGGTTGAAATTGTTACCTTTGTGTTAGCTACTCAGTTTATCATCTTTCATAGCATGAATGGTACTTTCCTTTGAACTCTCGCTTGTTCTGTTTTAAGAGAGAGAAAGTTTCATTTGTTTCATCAATTTCCCACATTCTAGTATTCTACAACACAGATGTGCAAAATGAAATTTTTAAAGGGCTTAAGCATACACTAACATTACTAGACTGATAACTAAAAGTTTTGACGGATCTTTGATTGGTTACAAATGATAATGGCAAAGTTGGGATTTTAATGTGTTTTACAGGCAGTTTGTACAGAGGCGGGGATGTTTGCATTGAGAGAAAGGAGAGTCCACGTGACACAAGAAGATTTCGAGATGGCAGTGGCCAAGGTCATGAAAAAGGAAACAGAGAAAAACATGTCGCTGCGCAAGCTCTGGAAATAAATGTTATCACCCTTATTTCAAAAGTGGATTTCGGTATGGGACTATGTTTCCAAAACCTTTGGTTACACCATATGGAGATCTGAGAGCCACGACTTCACTCTTTCGGATATCTTGGCCTTTATGGAGTTATCTTGTTTCCCTGGAATGTAATTTCACTTTGCATCATTAGCATTTAAATTTGTATTAATTTATGGAATCATTAAATCCTAGTTCTTGGATATTAAGAAGTGAATTTCAAGCTCTCTATATTCATATTGCAGTATATTTTAACAAGCTGAAAAAACATTGTTAATGTTTGAGTAACCAATTTAATCATTATTCCTTTGAGAAGAATGCAGTGCATATCCAAATCTGAAATCCGTTTAAGTCCATCCATATCCATATTTATTGGATGAATCGGGTTAATGGATAATAAATTTGTTCGCTAGATTATTCGACATTAGATGCAAGAATTAGAGGGTGTTTGTGATTGCGTTTTGAGCTGATTATATGATCATTGCGTTTGTATCGCAGATAATGAAAAAAATTGTTTGGTAAAATAATTGATTATTTGCGTTTTAATAAAGATAAAACGTAATTTTGGAAAACAGGTTGGAACATACTTTCTCAAAACGCAGTTTTTAAACTCGTAATCTATAATTCAAACGAAATCCCAAGCATCATTAAGTTCATTAACTACTATTATTATAGTATATAGTACAATATATTAAAAGAAATTTAGTTTTATATAATATATATTTAAATCAATATACAAGAAAGATATAAAATATGTGTAGGTACATACGTGTGTATGCATGTATAATTATATATATATTATTTCGGGTGATAAATGAGTTATTTATCGATGACAAATTATCATTCATATTCGATCCATTAATGAGAGTAAATAGTGGTATCCATATTTATACTTTTTATCTATCAATATCAATTTTTTTCTTTCATATCTTCTTATGATGGATCGGGTGAACAGATTTCATTTGGTTGGACTATGATTAATTGTTGTTCTTTTTTTTTTTAACGGTAAATTTAGGTTTAGTAACATGCCTTTTCATATACTCAACTCCAATTTTAGAGGAAACCAATTATGGGAAAACTTTTATCTCCATTCTATCTCCATTATGAGACCTCAAGGTCCCAAGTTTCACCAAATACTAATCCATCTATCGATGGTTGGTAATTGCTATTCCTAGTTGTGTTTGACAACATTTGACTAAACCGGGGTTGATATATATAGCTCAAATCTGAAAGGCGCCCATGCCCACCATGTGCCGTCTAGTCTAGTCTAGATAATAGGGTTTAATACCTCTTAATGAAACAAATTTACACGAATTGTCATAGTGTGTATCGAACTTCATTCTTATGCATTGTATGTAATTAAAAAATTACAAACTGACAACGTAATATTAGACGTGACAGCTTATATAGTTGCCACGTATACTTACATATATACAATAACCGAAATTTAAAAGTATATTACTTGCTACGACCGTAAAGTTGTTTCCATTATGAGCCGGTAAGCCCTGGATAATAACAACCACCTTGTATTATTCTAATTTCCAAAAATCAGTTCTGTTTTCCCCCAATTTCTTTTCATTTCAGGTAATTAATAATAATTAATTAATTACTATCAAATTATTCATCTGTTACGCCTTAATTTATACGAATTATTACTTATTAATATTGCAGGTTATGATATGATGATCGTTTTTTTAATAAGCTAGGGGTGGGGTGGGTGGGTATTTTTTGTTTTAGGTTATCAAAGAAAATGAAAGGTGGTGAATTACAGCTAGAAGAAACTTCATCTTCTAGGGTTTTAGATAACGATAATCCTTCCGATTCGGATCCCCTGCTTCCGCTAAATAACGTCGATTTTCGATCCCCGTTAACGTCCCCAACGCCGGTCGTTGCGACTTTCGGTGAGGTCAAAGATAATAATAATAATAATAATAATAATAGTGATGATGATGATGATGTCGAAGATGGTTCTATTCCTACGTGTCGGATTTGCCTCGAGTGCGACGGAGAGGAAGGTAGATGATCAATGTTCTAGTTTTTGTTCATTTCACGAATTCTACGTTTAAATCATTTATATCGATATTCTCTTATTTTGATTCATTTTATGCGTAGATAGTAGTTGTATAACAATTTTAACTTAGTTTTTGTAATAACACGTCCCGTGTTGGAATAAGGTTATAAGTTTGAGGCCGTTATAGAGATCCTAAGTTGCGGGCTAGTGATATCTTCTGCCATGGTTTTAATATGTGATTAGAAGGTATTGGGCTTGTTTACTGATTGATTTGGAATTTGGGATGTTATGGTTTTTCGTTTGAACTTGCTGAAAGAAACTTTTGGCTCCGTCCTCTGCAAGTGATAAATGTATAGTTTTGAAGGTTTCTTTTTGTTAGAAGTGTATTTGACAATTGTTTCCATTTGTGAATGTGAATTGTGACTGAGGGTTGTAAGTTGTTGGAGGTTGACAATGTTTGTACCTTATGTTGTCTGACTGTTTTCGGTGAAAATGATTTCTTTCGGATTGCTGTGTGTGATCAATTTTTTCTGAAGTTGCGAGCTTTTCTTTACTGCAGACGATGATTTGATATCTCCATGCATGTGCAAAGGCACACAGCAGTTTGTTCATCGTTCATGCCTTGATCATTGGCGATCTGTCAAGGTGAGCCCCTCAATGTTTTGCTCATATTGTTTCATGGAGGAATAAAAAGTTTTCAACTTTATATTATATGTTTATTTGTTTTTTACTTTTAATAGGAAGGTCATGCCTTTTCACATTGCACAACCTGCAAAGCTCAGTTCCATCTTCGAGTTATCGAGTTAGAAGAAAACTCATGGCGCAAAATGAAATTCAGACTATTTGTTGCCAGGGATGTTTGCCTTGGTTTCTTGGCCGTACAAACAGTTGAGTCTTTTTGCTTCACTTATTTTTTTTAAATGCTGGATAAAAATGTATGCTTTATTGAAGTTCTACCTTGGCTCTCTCTATATTTATTTTGTTTGCTGGATTCTTTGAATTTGCGTTGTTTATACACTGGTTAAGTAGTTTGATCCATAGTCCATCTTTATTGCATGAGGGAAATATCTGAAAAGCAAGCTCTTAAGTACATTGTGTAAACCTATAGTTGGACTTTACTCTATTTGGA
This sequence comes from Solidago caesia, assembly GCA_028566075.1. Taxonomy (NCBI): domain Eukaryota; kingdom Viridiplantae; phylum Streptophyta; class Magnoliopsida; order Asterales; family Asteraceae; genus Solidago; species Solidago caesia. The sequence goes on from JAOXNX010000035.1 coordinate 1,389,959, forward strand.
GCATAAGTCTTCATATATCCCTTGTGTAGCGTAAGCATATAATTGAACTTACTCTTATTTGATTCATGAACTACATACCCCTTGCCTCCAGCCCTTCTCCATAGAGCAGATAAAAATCTATTAAAAGCTCCAGAACTCAAGAAAAGCGCACACGCGCGCACACACACAAACAAATACACATCTAGTTAAGTACCAAAAAGATGCATGTGTGGTTAAAGGCAACTGTATAGAAACCATGCGATACCTAAAAATGATAATGGGATCTGAAGCTTATTTTGCCATATGTTTTACCGCCAATAGGCTTGCCTTTGATGTTCTAGGTGTTATGAATGTATTTTAACATTATCTGGTGAGATTTGATACTAAGGAAAGTTATGCATGGCCTGAGCTTAGACTTTGTAGCTTTCTTGATAGTTGAGTCTATCTTTAATACAAGAAGTGCAGAATGAATGAATGATTGTAGTCTGGAATATAAAAGCTTACATTTTTCCATATCTATGTGTTTTATGACTTTTAAGTAGTTGAAATACTTTGTTAAACAGGTTATTGGACTGATGGGAGGCCTAGCATATCTTGCTGACAAAGATGGTTCTTTCAGGGATTCTTTTAATGACAGTTGGGACCGTATATTGTCAAGGCACCCCATACCTTTCTACTATTGTATAGGTGAGTTTTCTCTTTTGTAACATACAACAAAAAATTAAATTAGGGGAAGGGTTATTTAAGAACCCATATTTTCTAAAGAACACGAGAACCAATCCTGACCTTTGATCTTGATAAATCATTAGTTTCATCTAATTCATTAAAAATCTTTTATCTCAAAAACTAAATTATATGGGTGTTCTTAAAATTCCGTCATCTTTCATTAGAGAGGTCACTTGATATATTTTCGACGACTTTTTAGTTTTTCATTTTTTTTTGTTTGTACTTGTGTATTTACCATGTGTAAAACCTTTGCTTTCACATGTAAATTACTAAATGATCATACCTGCACATATGTAAATGTTATTTTTAGATGCGAAAAATTGCATTTTCGCCGGTCAGTCCATGGCGGTGCCATGGAGACTAAGGCGGAGCCCGTCAGGTAGATCTCCCCATCACCGATCACCCCCTATGACCTATCACCCCTTATGACCTATCACCCCCACCAGCTACCCTTTATTAATACCCTTAAGGGCGGAGCCCGCTTCGAATCACGGTTTCTGGCGGCGGCGGTATAGCTAACTTGCACATGTGTAAATGAACTAATTTTATTTAGATATCTTACTTTCACATGTGTAAGGTATATAACTTGCACATGTGTAAATACCAAAAAAATTAAATTAAAATTAAAAAGTCGTAAAAAATATATCGGATGACCTCTCTAATGAAAGATGAAGAAATTTTAAGATTACCCATATTTTTTTTCCATTCAACAATGTACGGTTTTTAAAATAAAAGTTTTTTAAAATGCCCATATTTTCAAGTGCATGCATGGGTTGTGTTTCGGTTTCTTCGAACGGAGGTTTTCAGCATGTCAACAACAATTGATTTTTTGTTTGAACCAAATTTCTCCAAAAACTAATTCTTTTTTAAAATGCATCTCAACTAAATTAAAAAAACAAATTTATAGCTTTAATTGATTAGAAAAAGAAAAATAAACAAGAAAATGAGAGGGAACAACTATTTTTAAGATAAAAAGAAAATGCAAAGAAACTGAAAGAAAAAAATGTAAAAAAAATAGAGTTAGTCTTGAACTTACAACATATTCTTTGAAAATGTTATACAGAAGGCATTAGGCTAAGGATGTTTACATTCAAATCTAGGCTAAAGTCCAACTTGACAAGGTTTTTTAGTGTCTTAAACTATTGGGGTGCAAAATACCACCCTGAACATGTAAAACTTGACTCAGGACTTAGTTATCTCCATTAACTACTTAATGGAGGAAAAATTGTCTAAACAAAATTAATGAACACTAACAATGTTGTTGACTTTAAATGAGTCACATTTGCTTAAAACTAATAAAAGCTAATAATAATAATACATTTAGACTATTTTAAATAATTTTTTTTTATAGGATATTCCATTATTTTCATTACCACAAAACCAAATACGTTTTACAATCCCTACAAACACATGAAATAAACATTATTTCACCCAAATGATGATGACCCGACTTATAAGAATCTTCCATTCATATGATTACACGAAATCAAATGAAATGTCCAAAACCTGATGGTGATATGATGCAAGACAAAAACATTTGTAGTAGGTGGATATTTCATTTGATTTTGTGTAATTAGATGCATGGAAGCATTTTTAGAAGTTGGGTCATCATCATTCGGATGTTTATTTCATGTAATTGTAGTCATTGTAAGACGTATTTGTTTTTGTGGTAATTGTTATAATGTAATATCCTGTAGTTTTTTTTATATCAACATTAAAACTTTGATAACCCCAAAATACCCTTATAATTTATTAACAATTCTAGGCATCACCAACTTAAAATCCAATACTACCCCTCTAAACCAAAACCTTTCTTCCAAACTATATTTATAACCATATTATGAAAAACTCATATCTCCTCCCACACATACACCCCATACATGCCGCCGCCACCATCATCATCACCACCACCACCACTTACCAACACCACCACTCACCAACATAAATTATCGCCGTCACGCCATCTCGCGTGCTGTAAATTATCGTCACTGCAACGCGCGGGTACCACCCCAGTACTATAAAGAGAATTTAACAACCATTACCATTTCATAAGCAAACATAGCAAAATCAAATGTTAGAGAGGACGGGATAAAAAATATTCCAAAGACTCATGTATCCAAAGCTCTTTATTTTTTATTTTATTTTAAGTTATAGTAGTAGATTAGATTAGATGTTTAAAAAAAAAATTAAACAAATATAACAAAAAGAAAATATAGAGATAACTAAAAAAATAAATTTATTTTAAAAACGAGTCGAGCTTGAATTTCTAAATTTAATCACGATCCAAACTCAAGCTTTAGTCAAGTTTAAATTTAGCTAGTGTGATTGTTCGTTTTTAATCAACTGAAGTCTAGTCCTTGTTTTGCAGTTGTTACTTTGACCTAAACGAAAGTAAAGTTATTACTGCCCAAACTCATGCAGTTATCTCCTATAAATAGGTCCTTGTGCACAGATCTCTTCTTTTTTTTACTGCAAGTGGAACTTTAAGAACATTGCATACAAGTTACAAGTACTGTTCATGACTTGCATGTATTAATTAATCCCTTCTGGGCCTCGACTCAGTTTGGCGGTCGAAATTACCCAACCCAAACATAACAAGATAACGATGTCAGGCTGGAAAAATCAATCCTAAACCATGACCTGCTAACCCGTATATGACTTGTGTTACCCTTTTAATAAGGGAGCTGATTTGCTCAAGGAAAGAATTACTATGCACAAGAAATAAATTATCAAATGACTTTAATGCCTCTAATCCTATTTTTACTAAATTCCTTTTCACTTATAAACTTTGACCTTAATTTCGTATAAATATATTATTAGTCCCCCGTTTACCTTTGAGATGATGGCAAGGGTTCATGCTAATATGCTAATATACTGTACAAAACAAAAAATGATAATGAATAACATAATAATGATTTAATTTATTTTTCTCAAACAAAACAAACTATATTACAACGTTAAAAAGGAAAGAAAAAAACAAGTTAACTTAACCGACCATAAAGTGTGGCCAAAACAATAATATAACAATCTAATGATAGTAGTCCCATAATAACAGCAAAATCATCTTAAAGCAAATAATATTGAATATGCAATATTTATAGAAATTAGAATAAATAAATCTAACCCAAACACTAACCTAAAGTAACGTGAATCAAGAAATAATTATACAAAATCTTCATGACTTGTTACTGAATAAAATGTTTGATCAGTGCAATGTGATTCTCAGTATCAAAAGGGTTATGATAGGGTTGACATATTTAGTTTTTGGACTAATAATATATCTATACGGAATTAAGGTAAAAGTTTATAAGTGAAAGGGGGTTTAATAAAAATAGGATTAGGGGCATTGAAGTCATTTGATAATTTATTCCTTGTGCATAGTAATTCTTTCCTTGTGCAAATCAGCTCCCTTTTAATAAAAGGCAAACAAATTGGCGGATTGGTTTCATGTTATATGGGTTCAGATCAAATGGGTCAAATGGGCTGCTGATTTTTGGTTAAATGGGCTTTGGTCAAACAAATTTGTTACGAGTCAAATGGGTATTTGATTATATTTATATTATGGGTTAAAGTCACCATTATGTAACGTACTTCTTGAAAAAGTTCGTTTTGTGTCATGTACTTTTTTTTTGAACAAACACATCACTGTACTTACATATTAGATCACTTTGTGTAATGTACATTTTTTTGAAGACAAATACCACTATACTTACACTATTAGTTTATTTTATGTAATGTGCTTACCAAAAAAGTTCGATTTGTGTAATGTACATAATCTCAAAAATAACATTACAAGAAACTTTTCAAAGAATCTTTTGAGAAGTGTTTCAAGTTTGATAGATGTAAATAAGGTTTGGAGAAGAATAATGTATGATGTGTTTGATGGTTGTAGGGTGTGAAGACCGCTCGGTTTGGAGAATATAAATATGAAAACACAACTTTGACCACTCTTAGCAACCATACTTTCTCCAAACCGAGCGGTTTTCGCACTCATACAACTATCTAACGCATCATATGTTCTTCTCCTCCAAAACTTATTTACATCTATCCAACTTGAAGCACTTCTCGAAAACTCCTTGAAAGGTTTCTTTTAAGGTTCTTCATGAGATTTTGTACATTTCACAAAGTAAACATCTTTGGAAAGTACATTATACAAAATAAACTAGTAGTGTAAGTACAATGATGTATTTATCCCCAAAAAAAAATACATTACACAAAATGAACCTTTTTGGAAAGTACATTACGCAAAGTGAACTAATATGTAAGTACAATGATATGTTTGTTCAAAAAAAAAGGTACGTTACACAAAATGAACTTTTTCAGAAAGTACATTACATAATGATGACTTTAACCCATATAATAAGTATTTGAAGCTAAGAACATAGATTTTCCTGAAAAGGGCTGGTTCCAAACAGCCATTAGGATCCAGTTTTCAAGGTTTTTATAAGAACCAGGATTGCTTTTTCGAGCATCGGGCTTAAATGTTCCTAGGACTGGGTGGTCTGGTGTTGTGGAAAAATCTTTAGTGCCAGTTGGACATACGGATTTACGTGGTTTCAACATTTTTTGGACCATACTTTGGTTAGGCCTGTTTGTGCACCTCGCCCATCTCTATTAGTCAATTACCATTACAATACAAGCTGATGATATTGATATGCACCACCCAAAAAATTATCTATATTTATCATCATTAAAGGGTATTTCAGACATTTGACAAATTCTCATTAGTTTAGGTAAACTAATATTTGACTCTTTCAATGCAGAAACCTATGCCAAAGTTCACAAGGAACGGTAGTCTGAGGTCTGTCAAGATCCTTAGGAGCAAAAGCAAGAAGAAGTCTACTCTTAAATCCAAAAAATCACCAATCAACAAAAATTCAGAAGTTTCAGGAGAATCCCATTCAGAAAGAGCGACTTTTTCATCAATTCTCAAGGACTCAAAGTTCCCTGAACAACTTAAACATCAACCCGGACCATTAGAACCTGAAGAAGTACTTCCAATAGCAAAACTTTGTCCATACCAACACTGTTCTCTTCATGGTCATCATCATCATCACGAGCCTCCACAAAAGCGGTTTGAGTACCTTAAACGACGCACTACAAAGGACCAAAAGATCATAAAGCCCAAAAGTCAACCCATGGATAAAAGTTCTATCAAGAAACGAGAAGTCAAAGGAACGAAAAAGGTTTCTAATGATGACGATTTCTCTATAGAATTCTATGCTAAAACAAGATCAGAGCCGCATTCGAGCCATGATCATGATGATGCTGAGTTTGCTGATATCTTATTTGGGGTCAACAGCTTCCAAGAGCAAAAGAGTGAGGTATCCATTTCAAATCATCATGATTTTAATGAATTCAATTATAAGAAAGATGAAAATTCAAATGGGTCGATGAGTGTTCTAGAAAATAAGCAATCTTTAAAGAAAACGAACCAAATAAGCATGTGGCATATGATCCATCAGCATATGGTAACTGGTCTTGCAGCAGAATCAGGGGAACCGATACTTCAAAAAGTAGACGAAGAAAAGAAATCACAAACCAGAGGTTCATACCCTATGTCTTATCGTTCTTGTTCTTTTATTCTTTCCGTTTTTTTTTAACGACAAACTCACACACCCACGTGGCCACGTACTCTACAAATAGATACCGCGAGGCCTACATTTTTTCATTCATGTATTAGTTTTTGGGCTGTAAAAAGGATTTCTTAGTTTAGTATGATTTTTTCAGATTTTGATGATGTCACGAGTCAAGAAAGTGAAATTCGAAAGATGTTTGCGATTAAACTTGTAAGAGATGCAATTGAGAAGATTCTTCTTCCGGAAGTGCAAGATGATCAATCCACTACAAGTGAAGTTATATCAGAACAAGATTTATCAGAAAGTAATCAAAATGGGGGGGAAATAACGAGTGATCAGAAAGAGGCAGGTCCAGTGACAGCTGCTGAAGTACGTGCAACGAAAACGGAAAAAGGAACACCTAATAGATGGAGTTACCTAAAGAAAGTTATTCTTTTGACAAAGTTTGTCAAAGAACTAGAAAAAGTGAAGAAGTTTAATCCGAGAAAACCTAGACACCTTCCCTTGGCACCTGGAGCAGAAAATGAAACGGTTTCTCTCCGACGTCAGACGACCGGTGAGAAGAAAAATTCCGATGAATGGATGCTAGATTATGCTCTTCAAAAGGTTGTGGGTGAACTAGCTCCAACTCAAAAACGGAAAGTGGCTTTGCTCGTGAAAGCTTTCGAAACCGTGGCTCCTGCCCAAGATGATCCACAAGAATCACGATCGAATAGTGAAATTCAAAGTGTCGGTTCTGAGTCGAAAAGTAAATTCCAAGACATAATGCAACTGAATTGTGTGGATTCGAAGGTGGGTGCTGAGATAAAAATGACTCCCCCTGTTGTACCGAGTTCGTTTGCTGAGAAGAATAAAGAATCAAAGTCCGATTTGGAGAAAGAAAAACATATCAAAATGTGGCATATGATATATCAACATGTGGCAACAGATATTGTTACGAGAGTTGGATCTGAGTTACTTCTTGATGGAGAAGAATCGACAAATGGTGAAGAGAAGAATTTGCAAGAAGTTGAAGATCAAACCGAAAGAAATTACAGACTGCAGTTCACCCAAAGTGATGCTTTTAAGCTTGTTCAAGAATCGGTTGATGAAATCCTTCTGCCAGATGTTCCCGACAGTTCTTCACAAGACACTCAGTCGGTTGCAAGTGACATAGCCTCGGATCAAGGCGACGAAGATGAACCCAAAAAGATCGAAAAGGATTTTGTTATCGATGAAAGTAAGAAGGTTTCAGCAGTTACAAGATTACAGCAACAAAAGTCAAAGAATTGGAGCAAATTGAAGAAATTGATCTTGCTAAAACGCTCGATAAAAGCATTAGAAGGCTTTAGGCAACTTAAACCGCAAACCCCACAACGAGAAATCTTGAAAAGTGATCGAGAAGAAGATAAAGTTGATTTAAGGCGTCAAATGATGGACGAGAGGAAGAAAGCAGAACAATGGATGCTCGATTATGCAGTTCAACATATTGTTACTAAGTTAACTCCAGCTCGTAAGAAGAGAGTCTCCATGCTCGTTGAAGCTTTCGAAGCAGTCGTTCCATTTCCTGAAATCTGAATCTACAATGCCATTGTCAATATTTCTTGAATTAAAGGTATACATATGAACACTCAACTTAAGTCTAACCCAAGAATATAACTAGATGTACCATTCTCGGCTTGTTTACTGATGATCTGATCTATTCTGATTATGTTTTCTTTTTATTCTGATTATGTTTTCTTTTTAATGTGCCGAAGAGTTCAACCGGTTTTAAACCAAAGTGTCAAAGCTCAAAAGCATTTTATTCAAAATTATATATTTCCATTAAATGATTGTAAATTTGTAATAATACAGATTCAGTAATTATATTTAGCACAGTAACTACATAAAAAATATTTAAAAAGTTGGACAAAAGTGTTTCAGGCAACTCAACATGACCTGGTGCATTTCAACTTTTAGCTCAAACCTAATAATGATCTGTTTTGATATGTTACCTTAAACCTGCCCGTTTCATCAACTTTAAGTATAACTTTCCTCGGTCTCATAATTTGATGCATATTCGATACACAGGTATGGAATATGGACGATCTTGCAGTTTGTTATTAGGGACTGTAAAAGACAAACAAGCATACAAGGTACATAGATAGTGTGTGATATTTAATACATTTGTGGAGCATAGAATGGTTTGGTTGATTGCATAGCATATTCTTTAGCACTATTTGTGTACAATCTTTCACATGTTCAAATCTGAAATACCATTATATTGTATTGTTGGTGTTTTTAACTGAAATATAGTTATGATGATCTTGTTCTTTTGATCAACTGTTAAAGAGTAGTCAGTTTGGTTTATTAAAATGTTAGAATAGGCGACTTAGGGTGCGTTTAGTTGGAGAAAATGTTTTCTAGTTTTCTATTTCTAATTTTCTAGAAAATTGAGGGAGTTTTCATTTTCTAGAAAACAAATGAAAATTTTGAAAACGCGTTCATATTAGAAAATGCTATTTTCATTTT
>JAOXNX010000035.1:1460124-1478848 GCA_028566075.1 Solidago caesia
AAATGTTTTTTCCATTCTTCTTGAGTAGTGTAATGGGGCAAATACTGCTTGGTTTCAAGGTTAGCCGTTTCACATACTTGTAGAATCCTTTTGTTTTGGCTCAGAATGTAATCTAGTCCATCTGTTCCTGTCGAAGATGGCATTGCTGATGAGAGAAATGCTACAAGGTAGAACACATCCTCGTTCGGGGTCACCATTGATGTTTTAATCTAAGTCTTCCACCACAAAAACATAATCTTCTTAATGACGCTATAACAAGAGTAACTAGACTAATTAACCTAATGTACGTTATCTTCTAATTGATATATGATTACTGGTCCTGATACATTGATCCGTATATATAACGATATAACAAGGTCTTCGCAATCCGGAAAACGTCTTAATCATTCAACTACATTATTGACAATTTTCGAAGAGAAAGCAACATACTTGATATACACACATGAACCAATAATTTGCCCACATTTCATGAAACATATAGGCTTGCCAACTTCAGAAAGAGACATATATCCTGTATTAGATATACACAAACTCAATCAATAGTGTGTTTTTTTTTTCTTTCTATATATGACTAGTTGCTTCAATAGTTGCGCGCATTTGAGACTTTTGAAAAATCAATTCAATATGACTGCTTTTGGAATACGATAGAATCAATAGCAAAGATTATCACACAACATCTGTTTGTGACGTTATGTAATTGTTGCATTTCATGGACAACTGGTGATTCATAATCCTTGAATGAACTTCCCTCCCCTAGAAAAATATATGTTCACTTGAAAAAAACACGAAGTTTTAGTACATGTATAATCATTGCATGGTACACTGAAGCAGTGGCAGAACCAGATTGAAAGTGACCTATAGCGCAAACTTTTTGTATTCGCGCATAGTAATGATAACGACTAGAATCATAGCAATATAAAGTTAGCAACTTTTTGGCACTTTTAGCGGTTTATATTTCCCGTTCAATTGCACAAATACGACTTTATAAGTTTCATTGTTTGGAAAAAAAATTCAAAAATTTAAAGTTAGCAACATTTACCGGTATCCAATATTTTTTTACCTTTAGCAGCAATAAAGATCACAACTTTTTACTACCCTTACTTTTTGGACACACTCCAAAAATCAATTTTTTGAAAAGTACGAAGTAATATGAAAGGTAAAATGGTAAAGTGAATATTCTATTTTTACAAGTGAACATTTATTGTGAAACATCCCAAAATAGAAATATGGACACTTATTTTGGGACGGAGGAAGTACGATACTTTTGTCTTGTAAAATGATACAAGCATCTTGTATGTTAATAGTAGTTGCATGTGGGTGAATCTTTTGATATCTTTTGTGACTTTACCGTCTTTCATAAAGTGGCATTTGCGATCAGTGTATTGGTGTTATGTTGTGCTTCTTGGTTATTTGCCTTTAAAAAACAAAAATTACTTTCAATATATAACAAACCTCCAACAAAGGTGCCCCCACCATCCAAAATTGAGGGCCCACTCAGGCCAGGATAGTCGGTCCCCGTTATGTCCTCGCTGAATAGGCATCTAAGGAAAAATCCAACAGAGGCTCCCATCAATGGGATTAATGCCTTATAGGTAAAACCCAGGTATCACATCGGTTGATCTATGGATCATTTACTTGTTTTGACCAATTTCTAATAAAGTTATTTATCCATTCCAATAACAATGATACCTAATCTTGTCATGGAAGAAAGAAAAATTTTTAACCATTACATTTAAGATTATAATAATTTGTAAAACATGTGTTTTGCCTAGTTAACATTAGGATTGCATTCTACATCAGTATTATATGTTTTTTTTAACAACTGGGATTTTATTAATACAATGCTACGGCAAGGCGCCGAAGCATGAATCAAAACATCAGTATTATATGTCATTAATTGATTCGCAACATTCAAATATTTGATCAAAGATAACTTTTAGAAAATTGGACAACTGTAGTTGATAAATTTAACAAGCAGAATCACATTCCATCTGTATAATCAAATCTAATGGTCAATAGTATTCATTACCGGAGATGGGAGTGGTGGCATTGCCAATAAATCTGTATCAACTGCTTGTAATACATTCCTAATAGCCATCCGGGGTTCTTTCTCACCAAATTTCCTAGAAGAATTACTGATTATTTCGTTTGACGACAAATGTGTGTCGTTATATAGACTTGTGTGGATGGACTTAATTAAAGAACTGTAAACACCGGTTTCCTTTAATCCTTGCATGATCACCTGTTCCAGTAGTAAACATTATGAAGAAATGACTATAAAAGGAAATGGTAAAAACCTAGGAAGGGTAAAAGGGTGGAATAGGGGTAGTGATTTCAACCCATTTATATAGAACGAGAACTTAGGTTGTATTTCACCAGAAGCGGGTCAAACGGGTAATTCAAACATACTTGGTTAAACATGAAATTCGAAGAACTTGTTAGATGGTTCAATTTCATGAAACATGTATTCAAATGCTTACCACGTCGTAAATCACTTTAAACAAAAAAAAAACAATCATATAATTTTTGTTATATCAAAAACATTTATAATTGAACAAAATGGATAAAAGAGTTTTGATAGGTTGGCCCAACCCGTTTGACTCATGCATAAAGAGAACCCATTTTTACCGGTAACCAAACGTGGCTAACACCACATTCACTGTTAAGGCTGGGATTTGTATTTACCATAGGAGCATATATGCGAGTTAAAATTCCTTCTTTCATAAGTTTCTTTTTCAGATCTTCGTCCTTCCACACAACATGTTCACGGTACCTGAAGAGTGAAGATTATATTTTGATTTAGTTACTTAATGCTCTTTGAAATACAAATTTATGCATGTCAATTTGGAAGTGGAAGTCATTTGCTTCGACTTCAGGATGACAATCAACCTAAAGGCTAAAACCAGAATTCAAATTAGTCGGATATTGACATAGTTTAGAAAAGTTCTTAATTTTTCAAATCATGAACACTTTTCTATATATGAATTTTGGTAATAAGATTTCCGGTGAGATGAATCATGAAAGAATTTTTAATGCTAATTCTTACCAGGTTAGCATCTCCTCCTCTGATGCACTTGATGCAATTATAAAAGCCTGCAGCGGATAATGACACCCATACAGATTAGTTGACAGTATATAAGAAACGATGAGGCCATATAATGACTATTGTGAATCATTTGTATTCATGTAAATCACCAAGATCATCCGTGGTAAGAAAAAATTAATGTATAAAGTACCCTTGAATAGCGATAGAACGTCCAAACAGGTGACCTTGTGAGCTAGAATCACTAACATCAATAATATGCAATGATGGCAATGGCAAATAAGTAATCATGGATTGGTACTTCACCAAAGAAACAATATGCCACAAGTTTCATGAAACATCAATATGAAAATTTGCATTTTTCAAGATGCGGTGGATGTGGGACATGACTAATTGACGTTCAAACAACAGATATAATTACTTATTAAAGAAGAAAGACAAAAGGTAAGCACCAATACTCACAGCTTTGTCAAATTCCAAAAAGAAGCACTTTGAAACTTCTTCTTTTGTAGGCTTGCAGCCACATCGATCACGCCTTGATGTCAAATCTGAAAACTTGGCATAGGTGTAATGTAGAACAGCAGCCTCATCAAACGTGACCTGACTATATATCAGCATCTAGTGACAATATGTCCCAGAAGAAGTATAATGGTCACTAAGATATGAAAATAAAAGAAATGATCGTACTTTGGACTCTTCATATAGTTGTGCCATCTATGAGCACCGTGAGGGCGCAAATGTTGTTGAACACGAGCAGCCGACTTCCCATTTGCATATGTCAAAAAGTAGCCCGGATTACCACGAGTTGATTCTTTGTAATTGCTATAGTATGTTTCCTCATTAAGGTGGTCGAAATTCTTTTTAAACAACGAGCCCTGCAAAAAATCATACACGATAATGCATATTTCCAGAGTCCCTAAAGTTTTCATTATAAGATATAATACCTCGATGAAAGGTTCCTCTATGTTGTCTCGTTCAACACTGCTCTCCTGAAACAAGGGGAAACCAAGATATAAAAAATAATAAAACAAGAACCAAAAAAGGGCACCTGAAAACTTACATAGTTTGGAAATACAACCATATCAACATTTTCAGGAATGTCTGACAAAAGTTGTGCGAGAGAGTATTCACGAGTGCCTGCTGGATGAATCAACTCATCTGTATCCAGATGAATAATCCACTCCATATGAGCTTCCTTGATGTTAACAAACATTCATAGTCATGTTTACGTATAAATAAATGAAAATTTATTCAGAAAGAAAATCAAAAGAGAGAAAAAAGATCATACCATTGCCATGACAATAGCCATTTCCATATTAAGATATTGCTTTACAAAAAATTCATAGTTGCATGGCTTGTAGAAGTAGATTGACATCCACATCTCATTCCACATTCGGCTGAAGATTCAAATTAAAATTCATCAGAATTTTGTTTGGCGAAAATAAGAGAAAGACAAATGGACCAACCTATTGGCTTGTTCTTCCTCGAGTTCTTTAGTCCTGTGTATTAGTTTCACATTCTGCAATATGATAAACACAAACTATTTTTCAACGAGTAATATAGAACGAAAGGCAATCTTTAATGTTGAGGGACTGCAAGGTTAAATCAAACCGAGACTCACGGGAATGGACTCTAGAACTCTAGATACACCTGGGGTTGCAGCTTTTCCTTCCACAAACAAGAAGAAATTTGTAACACCGATAACTTTATGATAGAAAATCCATGGTAATATTTGCTCTAAGCCTGCTGAGGTGCTTGATACTATGCATATCTGCCATTCAACAAATTATAGATATCACTAAAGTACAACTATGTCATACAAGACTATGGTAAATATAACGAACTCGGGTTCACTTTGAAAAACTAATAATCTATTATTAGTAAGAAACTACTAAAACACATGCTTCTGTTGAACAAAATTCGTTAGCCTGATCGATCACATTAAGGGAAAGCACTCTGCAAATTAAGAACGTAAACGTATCTGTCATATACTTTTCCAATAATGAACTTGTTTAAGATTTATAAATTGGTGCGACATATTTATACTTGTTATTCAAACTAATTTACTTCTATTTTATACCTCATATATGACTATGTATGGTCATAAGTTCGTATGCATATAAGAAACGATCGTCAAAATAACTGATATAAAGGGAAAAACAGTTTCACTGATAATTAGTACTGTATTATTTGTTAGAATGCAAATTTAAACAAAAACCATAACTTCATAAATATTTCAAGAAGATCAAATACTCAATACATTAGTGAACAAAACATGAAAAACTAGATTCACATGAAAAATTGAGGCTCATTTTTAAGTCAAAAAGGACTAAACGACGATACTCTTCTCTTCTTTATTTGGTAAAAATCAATCCAAAATCCCAAATCAACTGGAGACTCTTACGGTCTTACCCAGTTTTTCCAAATCAACTAGAGCTTACATGGTAGGTCAATAACATTTAATACCTTTGGTTTGAGACGGGATTTGGAATCAAACTTCAAATCCCTAAAATAAGGAAAAGAAACAGACCGGCTTTGTCCTAAAGTATCCAAGCATTTGGAGGAAGTGTGGGTAGTGACTTTGAAGGAAGTGGTGGCATCCATACTCGGGATTTCAAGGTGGTTTAAAGAAGGCCATCTGGATGTTGGGCAACCGAATTCACCATGCCATTGGAGGACGAATGCTAATGCTGCTAGAGAGAACATGAGTGATAGTAAATATAAGGTTCCGAAATTGAAAAACTGAGAAGATTGGGAAAATGATGATGAAGATGGACTGAGTTTGACAGATGAATAAAGACCCGCCATTGATGAATGGAAATGGCGAGTCCTAAGGTATGCTTTTATGAAAATTGCAGAGCGGTCATGACGTGTTTCCGTAATTCTCTTTGTTGGAAAGACAGAGTTTCAAAATGGTTTTATAGTATACGTTGATAACTTAATTTTGAGTGTACTGCAAACTTCATCCCTTGACTATTTCAGTTTTAGTGCAGTAACATTTTTTCATGTTTACTAGTCATTTTGACACACCGAAGAATCGTTAGCTAAGACTGAAATCGTTTCTACCCGAAATTATCCATGTGACTCGATTGATCCACTCACATTTTGCATCCTCGATCACTCCATGTGATTTTCCCTCTGCATTCACGATTACATCTCCTTGACTTCCATGTGACTCCATCCACACTCACATATCATGTGACTGTCCCTCCACCTTACTCACACAAGCATAAACCTCTGCATTGCATTACTTTCTATTCTAAACCCAAACTTAACTGGATGACGAGTTTCACTCATTAGAAGACGACAACAACAACAACAAGAATACCCAATCTCGTCGAAGGCAGGGTTGGGAGAGGTGGGATGTAGACAGTCATACAGACTATGGGATCAAATATCTTTATATCAAATCATAACACCAGTGTTACCCATAATCCTATCATGCTTACTAATGGATCTTCATATCCAATTTCAGGCTGGCATAGGATCAAATAGATAGACTTATCATGTGTTCCTTCTCTTCGCAATATTCCAAGCCAAATTACTACGAGTATAACCTTATTTACCATACTGCCATACATACACTTCCAGAAAAAACAATAATATCATATTGATTCAGTGTGATATTTCTAGCTCATGCCCTTCACAAATAACGGTTGTGTTTATAAGTTGGGGAAATGATCCGTAATGCAGATCTGTTAAGAAAAAGGTTTCCATTTCGTCTCTCGAAGTTTATTAATGTACATATTAAATCCCCGGTATGTGAGAGGCGCAGTACCTAAGGTTGCGTAATGTGCATCATATTATAAGTTATGATGTGGTGTTGTTTAAAACTTAATTAACTTAATTAGTAAATGTCTTAATAAATAAATTATCAAGATGTGTTTGTTTGAAACTTAATCTGCAAAGAATGAATTAACTAAAAAAGTCACGGAAATATTGTTTTATAAATTAAGTAGCTAAATTCTAATATACCTTTTTTTATTCAGCGTATAAAACAAACTATACTACTTAATTTTTCACAAACAATATTTGTTTCGAAACACTTAATCTAGATTGCACTTAATAAATTAAAAAAACAAAACAAATAGGTACTATTGGTACTATTGATCTTTTTATAAGATAGTTGAAAGGGGTAATTATATTCATTTAGTGCAAAATTTGATGAGTATATATATTTTGTATACAATCAGTAAAAAGATAAATTTACAATCTAACATCCTATAACCCAATCAATCAAACTATATTGGTCAAAATATATTTTCTTTCGTCATAGTCTTACAAATAAAAGCTTACATTATGTTATAAATTCTCACAAATCACAATTACTTTCTACATCAATATTTTAGAAAGTTGCCTAATGATCAGTACTTTTATTATTAAGATATGACTTCCAATAAAATTGGATAAATTTTATATTTGAATCTATGCTCATAAAAGTAACAATATATCACATTTCTCTAGTGAAAACAAAATCATATTTAACTGTAGATATCACCCTTAACCGGAGACGGGTGTGGTGGCATCGCTAATAAATATGTTGTATCTGTATAGGTTGCTGCTTGCAAAATATTCCTAACAGCCATGTGAGGTTCTTTCCTGCCAACTTTTCTGGAAGAAACACCTTCTATTGCATCAACGACATTTGACGAACCACTAATAATCTCATTAGATGATAATAATGTGTCCTTTGATAAACTTGTTTGTGCGGACTCGATTAATGAACCAAAAACACCAGCTTCCCTTAATCCTTGTATAATCACCTGTTCAAGTAGTGAAATATGATTAAGCAATTCAACTATTGAAGAAAAACTAGAGGTGGCAAAATGGGTTGG
Source organism: Solidago caesia (assembly GCA_028566075.1). Taxonomy (NCBI): domain Eukaryota; kingdom Viridiplantae; phylum Streptophyta; class Magnoliopsida; order Asterales; family Asteraceae; genus Solidago; species Solidago caesia. The sequence continues at coordinate 1,468,003 of JAOXNX010000035.1, forward strand.
TCTAGAAGATAGATTGGGTAACGAGTGTAGGTATAATAATCTATTTATTCTTTTAGTAAAATGATTTAGAAGTTTGCATGCCTTTAAACATATTTGACATGTTTCCTATATTTACATTACATTTGCCTTGTTGAAGATAATACGTAACTAAATCAATTCGTTCACAAGTAGATGGATAAAAATTTCGCCTAAAAGAAAAATAGAAAGATGAAAGGGGAAACGTGCGTGTGCGTGTGTGTTGGGGTTAAGTTTGGGGAGATAGGAAGGTATAGGGATCGGAAGTTGGGAATGTATGTTACCATAGGAGCATAAATGCGAGTTAAAATTCCCTTTTTCATGAGTTTCTTTTTTAGATCAGTGTCCATCCATACAACATGTTCGCGGTACCTGAAGATTAGAACATTAGTATATTAGCTGTTAACTACAGCAAGATTCCTCTTTGTTGTTCAAGGGATATCTTAGGCATTTATTAGCAGTTAAACACTTGTAGTGAACAAGTGTTATGACGTTTATGGAATGACAGATGTGTCTACAAAGTTATGTAGCATGTCAATCTATATCGAGGTATGATTTATATATCGATATAGTAGCAATGAGACTAAATGACACATTCAAAGACAAGAATGACACATTTGAACTTTTATAGTCCAAACAAATGTTAAATGCTGACAAAAATATGGTACCTTTTCGATTCATCATTTGTGAAATACAATTTGACTTTGAGCATGTTCAAGGATCACAATTAGTATTCTTTAAAAATCAAACTATGCATGTCTGTTTGAAAATGGATTTCCTTTTACTTAACAAAATGGAAGGACATCGACCAATCTACAACTTCCAACTACTTGGATCTTCACATAGTTGACATATATTTATCGCTTCTTTTTCAAGTAGAATGCCATCCTAATGAGTTCAAACTATGAAATAAAATTTAGTATTAATTCTTACCAACTTAGCATTTCATCCTCTGTTGCAGTTGAGGCAATTATAAAAGCCTGTAGCAAATGACACTCCAGGGATTAGTTTATAGCATGTGATAGACGATGATGCCACATGTAATTTGCTATTGTTAATAGTTTTTATCCATGTAAATCATCATAATTATCATGAGATAAAGTTTTTTTAACTTAAAAATACACTAAATACAATCTAGATTTTGCAAGTTGTAGGTGACATCAAAATTGATATTTCCAGTTTTCATGTAACGATGGATGTAGGAAATGACTAGTTGACCTTGAAGGAACATAAATAAATGTTAAATGAAAAAAACATGGAAACAGAAGCAGCATACAACATGTAAATGATAATCATTAATACTTACTGCTCTGTCAAATTCTAACATGAAGCATCTTTTAACCTCTTCTTTAGTAGGCTTACAGCCACATCGATCACGCCTTGATGTCAAATCTGAGAACTTGGTGTAGGTATAATGCAGAATCGCAGCGTCTTCAAATTTGATCTCACTAAATACAACTAAAGTTACTAATATACACAAGTAGTGGTGGTGTTAATGGTCTGATAGAGGCGGAAACATGTGTGAGTTAGATAACGGGTCAAAACAGTTTGGGGTTGAAAGGGGACCGTATATCCTGGTTAAAACGAGATGGGTATAACTAAAAAAATAAAAACACACACACATATATATTATTTTGACCATATTTTGGAAAATAAATAATGTGTTAACGATGATTACAAAAGTATTGTTACAAGAATAATCTAAATCTAAAACAAAACATTTTAGGAGGTTGCATGACTAGTATGCAATAAAATAGACTTTAGATGACTTTTGACCCATAATCCGTCCCCATTTAGCTAATCTTTATTTGAACCATTATCCTTTTAGGATTAAACTCAACACTGATCAACCCATTCATAGGTAAATGGGTTGAAAGTTCCACCTCTAGGTCTGCATGAGTTGAAACTAAGGAGAAAAAATCATACTTTGGTGGTTTCTTATAGTTATGCCATCTATGTGCACCGTTAGGACGCAGATGATTTCGGACACGGGCAGCTGACTTCCCATTTCCATATGTCAAAAAGTAATTTGGATTGCCACGAGTTGATTCTTTGTAATTTCCAAAGTATGTCTCCTTTGTAAGGTGGTCAAAGTTCTTTTTGAACAACGAGACCTGCAAAAAATAGTATGCGCATATATACATTTCAGGTGTCATTAACTTTTCATTGTAATATACACGATTCATCTTAATACTAATCAAACATTCATTAATACCTCACTAAAAGGTTCTTGTATGTCATCTCGTTCAACACTGCTCTCCTGAACCAAAAAGGGGAAATTAACTAATGGAGAAAGTAGCTTATATAAAGTACTAATAATTATTATTTAAAGAAAGTAGAAATCAAATACCAAAAAACTAGCTGATCGAAAACTTACATAGTTTGGAAATACAACCATATCCACATGTTCGGGCACGTCTAATAGAAGTTGTGTGAGAGAGTACTCACGAGTGCCTGCCGGGTGAATTAACTCATCTGTATCTAGATGAATAATCCACTCCATATGAGATTCCTTGAAATAAAACATCAAGAACTTCATAAACTTGTTTTGATGTATATATTGATGAACATGTTGTCAGATAAAGGATATTAACAGTATCATACCTTTGCCATGACAATAGCCATTTCCATATTAAGAGATTGCTTGACAAATAGTTCATAGTTGCATGGCTTGTAAAAGAAGCTTGACAACCATGTCTCATTCCATATTCGGCTGAAGATTCAAAATGAGGATTTCTCAAAATTCGCGGTGGAATCAATAAACACTTCAATTAAACAATGCTTACAAACTCACGAGTAATGGTAGAAGTTAAAATACATAAGACAAAGCGAAAAAGCTAACTATTTAGAGATTTTGGGTGTTAAGAGTTTCTGTATGCCTAAAGATGTGATGTATTTGAAAATTTTGAAACCAGGTATAAAAAAAGAAAATGAAACAAGCATCCCAAATTCCATGCAACAAAAAAAAAACCAACCTTTTGGCCTGCTGTTCCTCAAGTTCTTTTGTCCTATGTATCAATTTTACCCTCTGCAATAGATGTATGTAAATTAATTCTCGGGAAATGAGACATAACTAAAACGAAATAAAATCTTTGACTTTGAGTCTGTGATGAGAACAAAGCTAGGACTCACAGGAATGGACTCTAGAACTTTAGATACACCTGGGGTTGCAGCTTTTCCTTCCACAAACAAGAGGAAGTTTGTAACACCGATAACTTTATGATAATAAATCCATGGTAAAATTTGCTCTAAGCCCGCTGATGTGCTTGTAGTAATGCATATCTACCATTTAAACAAATACAATGTAATAATTTCACAACAATTGCAGCTTAAGAAGTGAACCCAATGTATCTCATGTTATAAAAAGGTCGGCGATGAAGGACTCTTTGGAATATCCAAGATTTGTGTTAATAGTGTGCACTACCATAACAAAAATGAAAGGCATAAGAATTTTATTTTTATCTTTTGTACACCAAAAGGAAAAGAAAAAAAAAACTATATAATGTATTTCCCATATATTAACACCACATAGGTTCTCAACTCGTCGAAGGCTTATAGATGATTATAAATAGGCTAGGAAAGAGCAAAGCCATGTCGATCAAGCTATCATTCAAGTACAAAAAACTTAGTTTTACAATTTGCCGTTATAACAAATTGGTTGATGGTATTCAAGATAAGTAATAGTAGATATTTCATATATCCAAACATTAGTTTACTTTGCTATCCATAACATAGCTCACATAAATCTAGTGTCATTTCAAATACGGTAAATTATACGAACCATCCCTGTCGTTTGTCATTTTTCACGAACCATCCCTCCGAGAATTTTATCACACCGGACATCCTCATGGCTGTCGTTTTTTTCCCAAAAATACCACTGAGACCAACTCCGTTAGTGGATCTCTGTTAAGTGACCCCATGTGCTAAGCACATGAGGGTATTTTTGTTTTTTTAGTCCATTCTTCTTCCCAAAACCAATCATCATCGTCTATATCTGTATCTATATATGTATATATTCATATCCCTTTTGTAACTTGGCAGCACAACATAAAACTCATAATAATTCATATACTTTGAACAAAATAAGTCGAATTAATTGAATCTGAATAAAAATTAAACAACTTCCACCAAATAAAGCCCTAACAATTATAGATTCACATAAAGATACAATTTTTAACATAAATAAACTAAAATCAAAGACAACTTAACCCATTAATTTATACACCCAAATAAACAAAACCCTAAAATCAAATTTTCTCAAAATGATATATATATATATATATATAATATATTAATATATATAAAGATTACCTTAGGTTAGCAGTTTCCGGCGGATGGTGAAAGATTAACAGCGGAAGAACGGCGGGGAGCGGCGGCGGCGAGGTCTTGAAATTGACCGATAAGTGGCCTCAACATGTAGCCTTGAGTAAAAGCCCTTTGGTTGCTGCTGCTTGTTTGTTGTTTTTAAAAAGTAAAAACAACATTTACATATAGAATCATAGATAGATAAAATGGAGAACCCCACTTAACTCCACCATTTTTGTTTCTATGTATATATGTATATATATGTATCTATTTCTATTTGTGTGCACAAGACTCATAATATTTCATACATACAGATATAGATATATAGATACAGATATTTGATGATGATGATTGGTTTTGGGAAGAAGAATTAATGGACTAAATATACAAATATACTTCGTGTGCTTAGCATACGGGTCACTTAACCATGGAAATATGTGATGGTGTAACCATGGAATGCATGGTTTAAGGCAACAAAGGGTGGCGGTGTGATCGGTAAATTTAAGGCAAGTTGGGTTTGAGCAAGAATGGGATTGTGGGGTTAGGGTTAGGGTTCCAGTGAGGAAAGATGGGTGGTTTAAGGGGATCTGAGGTGGAAATGATTTTAAATAAAAATGGGTGACATGGATATACAAGTGGATTTAAATAAAATAAAAATACCGGCTACCTGCACGCGGCCCCACTAAAGTGTTTTTAGCCGGGTTTCTTCCCCAAAATAGCACTTTTTTTTGTTTGGACCTCACAAAAGCTTTTTGTGGATAGTTGAGATACTTTCCGTACAATTAGCCCTTAATTCTATATAAAAAAAAGCAAACCTCCTCTCTTTTTTCAACTTTTTATTTTTGAAATGACTATATTACCTCTTTTCTTTATTCATTAATCTAAATATCTCTACCTACTATACCTATAATACCCTTAATTAATGAAATAATTTACAACATAGATCCCCCAACCCTTAAAATAACCACACAGCCCCCTTTTACATCAATTACTTTTACATTCACCACCACACCGCCGCCGCCGCCGCCATCGCCGCCCCCACCACCCGTCGTCGCCGCCGCCGCCCACTGTCGCCGCCACCACCACACCGCCGCCGCTACCACTATCGGGCGTGCATGCGTTTATTCAAGTATATATTGACTAGCAAGATGCTTGCATAATGTAGAAAAGTCTACAATACTTGCCTAATTGGTTTTTGCTAAATAAAATGTTCTTGCTGATCCATCTTTTTGTTGCTGAATATAGCTTTTAAAAATGTGTATAACAAGTAAAATGCATTAATTAGCTGTATATTAACTTTTTGTATAGAAAATTGGCAAAGAGAGCGTTCTTGTACGTGTTTGAACTTTGAACACACATGCATGCAATGTAATGTCACCTTCACTAAGTGTTACCGACCCTCTTCATCCCACACTATTTAATTTTATCACATTAATTGATTGGCCATTTGACACGATGAATAGACCAAAACTGAAAGGAAAAAAGAAAGAAAAAAAAAAAAACAAAAAGAGTTAAAAAACAATGCATTTTACATATATTTCAAAAATATCATCTTGAATTGAATTGAATATGATGGCAGTGAATGAGCTGTAGAAGATGCTCCCCACTTCCTTTGAAATTTGACCACGCAATTAGTGGGTCAAAGGTCAAACCAAATCTATCGATCACTTCATTTTGTTGTTGTCACCTTGCCCATGCATCCTTTCTATTTTCTCTCAATTTTAACACACAAAAAGCAAGCATAAAGATTCAATAATGCATTGTGCATGCATGCATATATAACCATATTTGCCCAATCTTTCTATAACTTGTACTGTAAAAAAATATAAAAAGGCATTCTTGGTCAGGGGAAAAAGGATAAAAACACACCCATCAAATCATATCTTTCAATAAATGATGAAAGATTTTATATCTCTTGTGTTTTGTTTGTGTAAAACAAATGCAACTAAAAGACAGAATTGGTGCAGAAAACATGTAGAGCAAAACCAACAGTCACCACTTTGAATTCACATCCCCAAGTCAAAGAAAGAAACAAAACTTTCAATAAGACAATTATATCATGTCATCATATTTATTCATTGATCACTACAACCAATAACTTCCATTTAACATTTATAATTGGTAGGTGAATTTCAAAAGAAAAGGCTCGTTTGGAGAAAATGGTAGTAAATATTCTGGCATTGATACATGTCTGACACATATAATTTATACATTGATGCACCATGTACATTGTTATTGCATCAAAATGTAAAAGAAGCGCATTAGACACGTGCCAGCACCAAAATCTGTCATGTTCTTTTATTTATGAAGAGACTTTTCTCATTATCCTTTCCCAGGGGTAAGGGTGCCCCCACAATCGACATGCCTCGCGATGTTAGCAAGGAAAAGGTCATGCTAAGCCTTCAACGTGAAACCATGCACACGAACTGTGAACCTCCTTGTCGCTAGCTAGGACATGCACACCGGACTCGTAACAAATTTGATTGATTTATAATTCTAATACATAAATATATAGTTATGTAATAGTACCATTTATCCAATCCAATATCTAGCTGTCTAGGATTGCCTTACCAAACAAGAATAAACAATTTTGCATCAAAAAGTTGAAATTGTAAACACGTACAAAAGATCAAAGCTTTTAGTTACAACATAAAGATGCTAATGAAACTAAAAAACAACTGAGCTATATCTAAACAGAATCTAACACAAATTAAGACTCATGAAACTAGATTGACTACCAAAACATGTGGTCTAAGAGAAATGATTCCGTAGTTGTCCTTTATTAATCAGTAAGTAAGTACTGAGCCTCACATGGTTTATCCACTTTTCTGTAGGAATTTTGAATGAAATGTCTACAAGTGGCTGATTCCCACCCTACACACACACACACACAGTAGCTGTAAAACTAATAAGGGGGCAATGGGATCAATCTGCTGCTGATTCGTATAGAAAATAAAGCTTAATTGGTACGTCTAAAGGCATTTGTTCCTTTTTCTGGCCGGTCTGCTAAACAGTGTACAAGTTTTGTTTTTATTGTTCTTAGTTTAAAGACCCTGTTATTTATTTTTACTTAATTGTGTGAACACATTCAGGCACGTTTAGCTATGTCAGATCAAAAAGTCACTGTTAATTATGCTTATTTTTCTTAAATAATCTGGTGCATTGCATGTTGCTTTATAAGTTTTGTCAAAGTAATCTTTCTTTATGTTGTTTTTCTGTAATAAAATATGGCATATATATGCCACCCATGTTCAAGGCTGGTTTCCTTATATTACAGGCAAAAATATTGTCTCAAAGATCCAAATCTATAATAAGCTATATGGGTTAAAATATATATAGAATTGAAGAAACCCATAGTTAGCCTTGTAGATCTATCTGTCGTATTGTATTGTGTAATTTATTGCAACATATATATATATATAATCTAATCAAGGGCCTTAGATTAAGGCGAAAAAACACGCTGGAGTATGTTTCAAGTATCTAGTTGTAGACACTTATGAAAATGATGCATTAATTAATTAGTTTGTAAGCCTAATTAAGACTTTGGACCTCAATCAATCATGTTCCATTTCTATTGTTACTAAACAAAGATGGAACTTAATTAAAACAAGGCCGGTGGGAATACAGATTCTTGGAAGCACAGGTGATTGTAGCTTCTCAACATTTTATGTACTAGCTATAGCTATATGGGATCTAGTTTCTGGGATGCACACATACTTGTGGTTTCGGATATTTTACGGTTTTACCATGAATTGAATACGAGGGGGTACACGAAAGATGCTTTTCGTGTTTTGGAAAAGAATTAGAGTAGTATGGAAATTAACGAAGTACGTTAGAAGTCAATTATATAGATGTACAGCCAAATTATGTCTTGTGCCTATTATTATTAGAAAGTGAAAAAGAATGCAAATTAAGGAAGGGTATGGGTGTAGTAGTGTTGTTTGGTTTTGAGTGATGAGATTGATACCCATGAAATCTCAAAGAGGGTTTAGAAATTCATACCAATTCCCAGCCATCCGTACGTCCTTTATCAAACCCATAACATCCAAGAGTCTGAATCAAATGCCATTACTGCATTCTCATACTTTACATTAATTCCTACTATACGGGTGCATGCAGCTACTAATTCAAAGTAAGGCTTAATCGTAGGTATTTAAGAAAGGCAAATTCTTTCTTTTTATGATATTGATCTCTACTTATAATACACACAAACCTGCATAAAAATGAACTATGTATCCTCAATCTGATAAAAATCCTTGAATCCGCATGTCCGTACGTGTATCACATAAGTTATAATAGGCCTCCTAGCTAAATTATTATAATAATATGTATATGTATATTTCAAAAAGGTTATAAAATAATAAAAACCATGGCACCTAAACCGTTAAATTGTTGTCCTTAAGGGTATTGAAATGGTAATAATACTCGATGACGACAATGAGTTGAGTTAGATCTCCGGCACTAAATTCGAAAAATGCAAAGCTATATAATCACTAGACTTCCTCATTGACTGGGATGGATTAATTGTGCAGGGTTAACCATAGAGAAAAGCCATGCACAGCTAGGTATATGATGATATATGTACGTTATGTACAACTTTATAGTGCCCCCTGATTTGAAATGTTTGACCTGAACTTATCAAATTTTAGTGACTTGAATTCAACATGCAACGAATGATTCGGGCCATCTTGGTTATAAAGTTCTTTGTTTCCTTTTGCTCACAAACTTCCATCTTTCTGATGCTCGTGTCCACAACTGCATTATCTTTAGTGAATACATTGACAAGACCACTATCAAATCAACACAGAACTGTCCATATATAGAACCACACATGCACCACAAGCTGGTGTCTCTATATACCTCACCTTCCTCATGTGAATGGTTTTGAATTCCAACTAATTAATCTCATAATATAGTTACTCATAAAATTGAAGCTGAAATCTTTACAAATTACTTTTCAGACAGAATGAATCAACTATGCTCAAGGGTTAGAGTTTCATAGCAACTATAAGCATTTATTATTGAAGCGTATAGCAGAACATTCGAAGACCGTTTGTAAATTGTGGGTCAAACAAAGAGGCTGACTATTTGGTCAATGCAGAATTGCCTCGGGTTCCAGTTCTAGATCAAAATCAAGGTCCATATATCATAAACCAATTGGAAAGCAAGATATAATAGAGCATGACAATATGATAAAATAAAAATCAAGTTCCACTATGGTAAAAACAAGATAACTTGAATACAAATGAAGCATATATATAGGCCCAGTACAAACAAATTCGTTTCAGGATAGACTTTTGTTCTTGTTGTTGGATCAGATAACACAAACAAATATGTCAACTCAAGAGCCCAAACAAATTAGGATGGGGTACCTTAAGTGATTCGTGTCATCTCTACAACTTTTAGTTTTTACGCAGAAGTACATAAGGAAAAATCAATAATGGTGGAAACATTCATAGAAAGCCAGATTTATAAACTTGACATAAAGATTACTTGATCCTAACTTACCCGCCATTCCTCAAATATATAATCATTCTGTAAGTTTGGTTTGATCATGTGTATAACTGTAAAACATTTTTAAAAGTATACATGAATACACTGGATTTATCTATTTATATCCAATGTTCAAAGAGACAAAGAAAATTTGGTTGTAATAAAATGGACATGAGAGTGAGTTTATGCAAAATCATCGTCGTCATCTACATGACCAGAAGACAGTCGCTTTTGAGGCAAATATTTATCAAGGGAAGGTTTAGGATTTAATGCTACATAAGTTGTACCTTCCATCGGCTTTCCTATAAACTCCTTAAGTGTCCGCTGTGAATCCCTCATAGAAGTTGGTAATTTGCCCCTGATGGACCCGCCTTTGGACCAAGCAGATAGTATTGTCTGTTGACGTTTGGATGTTGTCATAGGATTTTTGTATACAATACCCTTTGATGTATGTGTCTCTGCGTTTGCTTCAGCTGTTTTTGATTTAACCATTGATTCGACTGGTACAAGCTTTCCGCTAATTTGGTTCGTGAAAACAAAAGTGACCTGCAGTAAAATGATCATTTTAATGAACCCCTAAAAACTTCACAAGAAGTACTTAACATGAAGATACGTATATGATCTATACACTGTTTGCATGCTTTCAATACCTAATAAATTAATGAACCAAACTTAAACATACACTTCAATGATTTGGGCCCAAGTCTATATATTGTTGCTGAGGACAAACCCTCAAGATATAGTAACAAAGTCTAAACACATCTCTGCCAATTTTACACAAGTGACTTGTGGTGGATAACTGGAAATGGAAGAAGTTAAGCAGAAACAACACACGTACATCATATATAGGGATGGCAATGGTAATCCGACCCGATGAACATCCACCCTACCCGATCCGATATTGGTGGATATGGACGATGTTAAGTGGACGAATATTGGATGTGGAGCGGATATGAACGATTAATGGAGTGGATATGGATGAGAATTTATCATCCATGGATATTATCCATTTACCCGAAATTAATTATATTTA